>JAQIWH010007239.1:0-11724 GCA_034695005.1 Cryptops parisi
GCCATTATCAATGAATACTTTACTATTTATGTAACCAAATTTTGTCTCCTTGGGACGTATAAGAATAAATAAATAAATACGCTCAGTATTACATTGCGAATAAATTACTTATACGGGAACACCAGTTTTGCATCATTTTCCTGCTGATTCCCTTTTTTATTCGTTTGTTTATAATATTGGTCATTTTATATATAAATAAAAATATAAAATGTCTACAAATTTTCTGATTTGCTTAATAATTTTAAGCAATTTTTTCCAATTATTATTTAAACTTAACACATCATAAATTATATCTGTAAAAATCAATAAATGCTACATACAGTATACGTTTGATTATTTTGTAAAATATTTATTTTGATTTTATTTATTTGGTGATATTTTTTGTTTATTTCAAATATTATAGTAATTTACGTCAATTATTTAAGTAAATATTTCAAAATCATTTTTTTTAAAAATAAATAGCATAGGTCAATTCTTTTTTTTTTCTGTCTAACCATGATACGTCATGGTCTAACCTACACAACATTTTTTATAACTATTGAAAAGCCTATTTAACGTGGAAATTGACGACACATTTCCCGCACAAATCGACTTGGACCTGTATAATAATGAGCCTCATGATATATTACTAATCGAGTCAACTTGCGTTTAATAAAAATAAGCTTATAACAAAAATTGGGACGAATTTAGAAATAGGGTAAGTAAAGAGGTTCTGTGGCGAGAAAAGAGTAGCCGTGGTCGGTATTAGGCGTTGGGTTGTTGGCGTTAATTAATTGCCCCTGAGCCCCTTAGGTTTGTCCCTCGGTTAGCAAGGGTCGCGAACAGCGTTCACACTGTCGCTTTAACCTTCGCCCCCGCGAGAACAACACGAGCGCCACCTTTCACCCGAACGAGTAATGAGCAAAGACGCGAATGGTTCGAATTAAGGGCGTGTTTTCCCTCCGCCCACGCACACACACTGCCCACGGGTCAAGGGAACGTTGATTGGAACCTCTTTTGCACCCGAGGAAACCCATTTCCTGCACTAAATTACCTTCAATGCATTGCCCAAAAATGAAGACCCCTCTTAAAACATTTTAGACGTCAATTCGTCCAAAATTTCTCTTAAGCTGGACTAAATTCTAATAGCAATGGTGGTTATACGTACATCTGTGATTTAAGATAAAATTTTCTTAATGTTACTGTAGATGTTATCTTGTAACAAACACTTGTAGTGTTGGGGGAAAATGTTTTATGTCAGTAGTTTTGAATAAGAAGCAGCATTTTTTTTTTTATTATTAACTAATTGTAGTATAGTGTTGCGAGAGTGTAGATATTAGCCAGAACTTTCTGTATATCTACTGTTAGATTTCCGTTAGAACATGTACATTACTCTTATATCAGCGCGCCAGGTTATGTATTATACAGTTTAGTATTACACTGTATATTGATTTTATTACATAACAAGAAATTTTCAAATTTTTTTCTCGTTTCTTTTGGGTCTGCAATACTGACTATTATGGGATCTGATTCATTCGCACTGTCTTCTGCTTGTTGAAGCATGTTCTCGATAATCGAATTATTAAAAATTAGGCTAATGGATGCAATCGTCAGTGAATCGATAACAATGATAACTCGACGGCCGTTCAGGAACTAGAAATAATTATCATTCCAAGTCATTTTTCCAGAGAACTACAATATGAAATTGAAGATGCTGGAAATTTTGAAAAACAACTTAAGGTTGCTTTTAATGGATGCCATTTTTAACATGCATTGCACATAGCAATGCAGATAATCTCTAACTTCATTATTGAATTATATCTACTTTATTAAAATCCATGGTCATCTTGAAGTTACTATGTCTCCATAACAAGCACATTAAACATACAGGGTGTCAACAATGAGATCTAAATGTTTTAATCACATACAGTTTGAAGGTATCATGCGTACATAATCATAACTAAATATGGAAATGACAGTGAACCTATCCGAGGTTCACCTTCATTTCGTCATTTTACTGCATTTTTCAATTTAATAAAGTTCATGTGGCGGCCAAATAACATCCTTAACGGAAGTTGGTGCAGTCCTTAAACTACAAATACCTACCTATCTGAGGTTCTTTATAAAATTATTCCAGTGCTCCACATGGCCTTCTGGCCTTTGTTTGCACGAAGAATGTCTAGGCGGTAGTCTCATGGGTTCTGCAACCCATGAGACTGTACAACCTGTGCTCGGTCGCTTGGAGTTGCCATTTTGGAAAACGACTGACCGTAGCGCCGCTGTGGCTCCGACATGCACTACAAAATTCCCATCTAAAGTTTTTTAATTTTCTCTTTCGTTTCACTATGCATCACATTTGTATAACCTGAAAAATAATGGATTTGTCAAATGTTTAAATCTCATTGTGGACATCATGTACTCGTATATTGGTAGGTGCGATACATGAGTGCATCAGACAAGGGAAGTGGTACTACAGTATATTCCTTACGTTGTCCTGTTTCTAGATCATTCTAAAGCAATGGTTTTTTTCTTATAAAGGTAATATTACGGTATAGCCTGTAAGCAGATCTCGTGACCTTGTAAAACGAAGTGTTCGATTGGTCACTGTTTTGTTTGATTTCTTTTTGAATATATTTAAATTGTATACCCTACGTGTATATATTTTTTTGATCACCTGAAAACTCCTTTCAAATAGAATTTAGTGTACAACTCATGAAGAAAAACAGACAAAGAACTTAGGTTTTTTCATTTTGTATGTGACAATGAACATGGTTCTCTTCTCTCATTTGTCAGCGTCAAAATTTAGTGTTAAAATATTTTTATTGACAGAGCAAATAAGAAAGCTACCTAGTAACTAACCAATCTAACGCTTATCTTCGACCGACAGGAAAGATTTATTTAGATTCATTAAGACACTGTTTCGACTCCTGCCATACTCTTTGGACGACTCGTATGTAATGATAAATGATCGTGGAATCATACGTAGTTCTTTGTATATATAAATTGGTTATTAATTATAATTATACGGTATACCAATAATTCCAATAATTTTACAGTTGCAATGTTAAAACATTGCTTGCTACGTATTCTTTATAAGGTTAGACTGGGTTAAAGTTGACATCATTAGCCAATTTTTATGATTTATAGGATTTTCGTGAACTAAGAACTTCAATGGCCTTGCTTTGTCCTTCGTTCTTAAAGCTGCTCGAAAAAATGTTTTTTATTTCTTTGTTCTGTATGAGTAGGTATTGCATTTGAAAGTTAAAAAAAAAGAAAAACAAACACTGCTGACATTGTCGACGAATGACTGTTTAGAAATATTTTTTGTTGGCATTGTGATTTTCATATTCATCAGCAGCTTAACGTATTGATGCTCGAGTTGGAAAGTTTATTTACCAGAATAGGGCGTGAGAAAACTGGAGCTAATTTGTCCTTATTTGCTCACGATGGTGAGTGAGATACAGTAGTAGGTAGTGTGAAAGAAAAGTTTTCGCAGCGGATTATGGGAAGCCGGACAATGGGAGAAGAGGGTGCCGGGGGTTCGATACCCGTGTCGCTTTTGCGGCTCCCATTGTGGGTCCTTTTTGCGGGGGAGACAATCGGCTCTTTAAGCCACTGTTTACTCGGCGTTTAACACCGTCTTCTTCACAATCGCCCGAGGTGAGTTATTGATAAGGCCATTTAGGAGGGGTAGGGGTGTCAGTTCGGGTTTCCATCACCCGAGTCCCTTCATCCGGTGGACACAGTATTTGCTTTTGGTGTGATGATGGAGATTGTCGGAGCAGAGCTCGCTTCTCGTCGTCGGCGAAACGGAAATACGCTCAGTTCTTTTATACGCTGATTTATGCCGGCACGTGGACCGATGTTTGTGAGTTTTTCGACGCCGATTTATTGAAGATATGGGAGAGAGGGGGTTCAGTTTTTTTTCTAGATATATTTTTATCTACAGAAGTGGTTATACTAATCAAAATACTTAAGCTAATGTAAGTAGCACGTTTCCCTGTCCTAATATACAGTACATAACTAGAACCTAAAGTAACTGCTAACCAAAAGTTTTAAAAAATGGTAAATCACATACTTTTAAATGGCCGGGTAGCTTGACCAACACCACTACGACGACGCCGTCCTGCGAAACGTCGGAAGGTGTCGTGGTTTTGGTCAAGCTATCCGGTTCAGTTAAAAGTAAGTGATTTGCCATTGTTTATTGACTGCTTTTTATCAGCAGTTACTTTGGTTTCTAGTTACGCAATCTAATGCTAGGGTGATGTGTAACATTCGAATAGTTCAACACGATTTTGTTAATATTATTATTGATAAAAACCATCCATCCTTGACGTTTTAGAAATATATACAGGTCCTTGTTTTATGCGATTTCGCTATTATGCGATCATGTGGGGTTACACGACAGCACGACTGAATGAATGTTTCTGTTCCTGCCTTTTTTATTATACTCTTTATATTAGCTTCACTTGTGAGTGAGTGAGTTGTGAGTTTCTACATACAAAAACAAAACTACTCGTTAGATTTTGATGAGTGGGCTATGGATTCGTCTTAGTGTACCGAGTGTCATTGCCTATATACTGTTAAGTAAAAACTAATATGCCAGTATATAAAGAATATGCTCAAAAAATATTTTTAATGTACTTGTTCTGGCACAATATAATACGCCTCGTGTAGCGTGGCTATCAAGTTGCAATTGTCAGCTGTAGGTTTTCCATTTTGTGGGAATATTATCTATGATTTTTGATTTTTACAAGGTTGTCAGGTCACAGTAAATTACTCTCGCATAAATAAAGCACTACTTGTATACCAAAAAATTTATATTTTATAGCCTATAAAATTCAAAGCATACGCGTATATACGAGTATATTTAGACGAATTGATTAATTTGCCATTTTATTTTATAAAGAACAACTGATCCTTGCATACTAGACTTATGCAACGATCTCTGATTTAGTTTTTTAAAAACTATTCCTATTTGTAAATTCATTTTAAATTATTATCGTTATCAATTGTACACGCAACAATTGTTAAAAATTAAAAACATGCACTTAATATGAATCACGACATGAACCGAGTTCGTAACACTCGAGTCTTCACGTAATCGTTGTTTAAATCAAACTCGCTACACGTGATGTACATGATTATTAAAATTGCAAAACGTGCGTTGCAGACAGGATGACAGAATATTTTCATATTGCTTAAGGCACTTCTGCGTTTAGTCGAACTATGGAATATAAGGATATAACAATGTTACGTTCTGTAATTGGTGAACTTTTTTGTTTATCATACCGATTACGAGGTGTCACTTAGATGGTGATGATGACACATAGACTTGTCTTCAACTTTTTTTTGGAAGATTTTTTTTTAGAAAACTGATATTTTCTTCACCTAACGTGTGTGTGGAAAAGAGTGAGACGTCCGAGCCCAATTGAAAGCTAATATCAGATTTCGGACGGTGGGGATTTTTGCTCGTCGCCAACTCTGCTGCTGCTGTCAACTGGCGGGCGTCATTTTGGTCGATAAGCGTTCGGTGCGATTCCTTTTCACCCTCGCCAAGGCGCGAGAAGGGGGATAAAATTTATTATTCTATTGTCAACTCGTGCAGGCGAACGGAAGCGGCGAAAGGCACGCCGGGAACGGATGCTGACTCGATAATCTCGATTGCCTGAGTCGAAAGGGTGGAGAGAATTGACACGCGACAAAAGTTGTCGCTTCCCCAAAATACAGTGGAGGCGTATTGGGTAAACTTGGCGGTATTATATGTTTGGACGTTAAGACTGTCCATTTGGGGGTAAATTTGCACTATTATCATGGCACAATGCCGAAAAGTTGCTTTTAGCTAGAGTTCAGTTATGGAGTCGGATCATTTGCATCGACTCATTACAGCATGTTTAATTCAGCAGCTGGACGATAGATAGTGCGTACACTATGTAATCTCGATTTCAATCTATTCCTCTAAAAGTATTAAAATTGAAGCCCTTGCTCACGTTGTTGTTCCTCATAGTGGTCAAGAGCTATGGTAAATGAAAAAATAGCGTGATGTTTTTGTAGGGTAAATAAATAAAAAAGCTTTGTGTAATTGACATCTAGACTGTGACAATGAAAGTTGACGTCATGATTGTAGATGATATTGCATTTGACCAATATTTTTTTTCCTAGTTCTTTTATTCATCTTGTGACTCAGCTATAGGTTTTTCGTTCTCATCCTCACTATCGATGTATATTTTCCCCCTATTCGTACGTTTACTGATACATCGTTATCGCTTTACACTACTACGGTCACGTGACACTTTTCCTGCTCCTCCCACGCTTCGCCTTTCATTTCTCATCCCACTCGTTAGCGAGGAGTCCACTTTTGTATAATGCGCTGGGCGTCGAGCAGAACGAACGCGTGAACAAATTGCACGTGAAGAGCGATACGCCAATCGACGAGGTTCAATGATCCGATACAAATACCGGACGCGCGCGCGTGACGAAAATATCGCACGCAACTTTGTAGAATTTGTTCTTTTACTCCCCCTCTTCTCTTTTCGCTGCTCATTACTATGGTGATGCTGTTGATGATGATGATGATTCTACTTATCGCATGGTTGGTGCGAAACTGATAAGGAAAGGATATCGAACGCCGTTGATGATATAATAGACGGTTCGGGGTTGGTTTGATGATAGGTTTCGTTCGTGTTCATTGAATGGTGTGATGATTTTCTGATGCTTATGCTACAAGGTCGAATAGCACGTTTGGACTAGAATCGCTTGTGAACGCCTTAATAGTCTCGCGCTCTATACAAGTTTTGTTACAACTTTGACACAATAACTTAAGTTGTTGTATAAACTATTTCTTTTTATGCCGTATTCGATCTATGACCTTGTGTTGACACAAAACAACAACAACAAAAAAGCAAGGTTGACTTTTTTGTTGTTGTATGCGTTGGAAGATCCTCCCACTATTTCCGTCACCGTGAATGTCGTTTGTGTCGGTTCTAGGCGCGAGGCGAATCACGAGCGCAATCAGTTTATCGCATTAACATCTCTGAACCGGAACCGACCAATAGGGAGAGCGCTAGACACAAATTCCGCCACCAGGAGGTTCGTCCTACTTTGACTTGCATTTCCAGAAACGAGTTTCTTTTCTTCCTTTTCTTTTTCTCCTGTCAAAAGATTTCCCGAATGTATAGCTCTCAAATTTGGACATCAATACAACGTGTATAGCAGTTTTTGAAAGCTCTTATGAGAGACTCAACGATTTTGAATAGACGTTTATAGTTACCGGTTTTTCGATTTTCAATGAAGTCTACTTTGATTTAGTTACTTTCATTTATTTCTTTTATGTTCCAATAGGGAAAAGATTATAAAGGGAAGGGTGAAAAGTTACATTTGTTTGATATATTGAGTGAGACGCATGTTGAAATGTCTGCAGGTTTTACTTGCGCACGTGAATGTGTTACGGAACCAAGTCGTGTTGCTAAGGTCGTTTACTAGGTTTTCGAGTTTTTCTCCCTCCTTTTCCAACGAACTTATGATAGATGTTCAACTCATCGTTAAAGAATATCATGATATTTTCGAAAAAGTTCAGATATTGGATATTTGATATACAGTAATAAAATGTATTTGCAATCCAAGGGATCATTGTTGATCATTATTGAAAACACATTACAGGGTGTTTCAGCGGACAAGGCTTACCGTACTCGAAAAAAGAAAATTCCGAGTTTTGGATATAATGAACATGGTCTTTCGAATGATGCTATTTTCATTGACCTTGAAATTAATTTTAAAAAACTAGCATTGTTAAATTTTAAACAACGCTCCCTAGGTATGAGTCATATTTAGAAAGTTGTAGCCATGATTTTATTTAGTTAGAATCCACTTTTGTTTTATTTATTTCTCAGCAATTTAGTAAAAACTTGGAATGAACTACCCTTAGCCCTTAGAAAAGTGGCATTGACATGTCTTGAAACCAGTTGCAAACGTAATTGTCATCATTTTAAAGAAATTTTATCGAAACATATTTTGTATAGTGATAAATTTTAATTCATTCCTGTTTTTTGTTTCTTCCTTTTGTTTTTTGGATTGTGCTTTCTGTTTTTTCTACCTTGTACTTGATTGTAATAAATTTAGTGGGACGTAATAAATTTCTGAAACAACATTTAAGTAATGCCTCAAATAGTCGCCAAACCACAACAATTTAAAATCATCTTCAAAACTACAATACCTAATCATTATCACGTTCATTACCCTTATAACACAATCAACATGTGGAATGAACTACCGTATCCTATAAAAAACTTGGCTTTCTTTGTCCCAAAAAAAAATGTTCTGTTTCATGTTTGCACTTTAAACAAACACTTTTTAATCACGTATTACATAGTTAAATGTTTTTTGTTTGTTTTCCTTGTTATGCATATTCCTTAGATTCATTTTGTTGTTTTGATCTCACTTTTGTATACCTATGTCTGAAATTTTGTTCTAGTGTCCCTATCGGATGAAGTAAAATAAAATTTAAAAAAATAAAATAAATAATAAATAACAAAAAATCTAACCAAAATTACAAGTTTATTGCGCTCATATGAAGATGAACAGTAGAATAATTCAGACGAACAAACATAGACATACACAAACAGCCAACAATTAACAAAGAAAATAAACAATAAGGCATCAAAATGCACTTACACTTATGACTATGACATGAGGACGCAACTTAAAATGTATCATCTGAAGGAGAGTCGTTAAAAGAGTGAGATCACTCAGCAAGGATCAAGAAGAGTAAAAGGTTTCAATAGGACAATTCAATTCGCTCTACAATAGTTGGAGACTAATTTATTAAAATGTTTGCACGAGGTACGACAGCAAGCTCGAGAGCAAAAGAAAATTTTTGATCGAAATAAAAATTCATGCAACAATGAACAGACAATGGCTCGCTGCCCAAACAACAGCTTCTCTGCATGTCACTTATGCTATTCAGTGGAGTAATTGCGGGGTTAATTTAAATATGAATTTAAAAGATGCAAAACAGCAGTTTCCATATCACGTATTTAAATTAACCCGCACCAACTGAAATACTCTACTGAATAGCATGGGTGACTTGCAGAGAAGGTGTTGTTCTGACTGAATGGGGTCGTCGCTACAACTTTCTAAATATGACTTGATACCTACGACGCAGTGTTTAAAATTTAACTATGCTAGTTTTTGAAAATTCATTTCAATGTCAATGAAAATAGCACCATTCGAAAGACCCCCCCCCTTCAGATGCTATTATATCCAAAACTCAGAATTCTTATTATATTGTATTAGCTTTTCGCGTATAAAATTGATAAGCCTTGGCTGGGACACCCTGTATATCGGATATATATCAAAAATCTGATATTTTCGTGATGTTTTAAGAAAAAAAGTTAATATTGAAGAACAAACCAGGAAAATAGGATTTTCACAACATATTTAGGCAACATGTTTCAAAACACTTTCTTTGTTTTAAAAAACTGAAACCCGAACTTTCCAGAATGCACAAGAAAGTACAAAGTAAATTTCTTTCCACTTCAAAAGTTTAATCATTTGGGTAGTTGGTGGCTGATGACAATTGGCCTGGGTACAGCCACACATTTTCAATATGTGACCAAAATGGTTAACTCTGAATGAAAATCCTTAATTTAAAATGTAAAATTGAAGTTTTATTAAAAGAAAAATATGCTCTAGATCAAAATATCATGAAATATGATATATACCAAAATATCACGATATATATCGTGATATATATCAAAGGACAAATATTATGATATATATCATTTGATCGAACCCTGGTTCAACTGCATTTTTTTTAATTAGCTAGATTATATAAATAAACGCGCGTGACTGGAAAAGATACATTAGATTGGATAGCTAACATTATGGAATTAGAAAATTTCTAGTTTTCATAATGAACTCTGCTTTTGCACCGTATACACGAACTACTTCACACTTCTGGTTCGAGATTAAGTTCTTTAAAATAATGCAAACCATAATGAAGAAATCTTGCTATAACATTCGAATTGTAGAATTGTTTCGGGACCGGGAGTGATGCAGAGTAGCCTTTTATTTTATAAACGGGCAGCTAAACCACTATAAAGGTCTGTTGTCACACAATTTTTGGTGTGAAAATTCGAGCAATTTGTAGATAACTGTTACATCAGCTTTTTGCTCAATCAAAACTGCATGGCAAAAAGCTGACGCCACGGTTGGCCACAAATTGCTCGAATTTCCACATCAAAAATTGAGTGTGTTCACATTAATTTCTTAACCAGTTTGAAATTTATTCTTTTTTGTGAATGTTGCCTAAAACTGTGGATTTTTTGTAAATACTGTACTGTATACCTGTAAATATTCGGTATTCAGTGAAAACTGAAAAAGTATTTTGAAATTTACATTGTACTATTATACACTACGACTGAGATTACGATAGTGAATATTTTGCCAGATGTAAGTTTTACTTTAATACTTAAGGTACATATCAATAACAAATAAATTTAAAAACTGAAATTACTTTCTATACCAAAATTAATCATTTTCACACAACTTAAAGAACTCGATTTACTTATTATTGATAATTCCTAATCTCTTCATCATCATAAACTTTTATATACTGTAACTATGACACCGCGAAAAGAACGTCTACATCCTTTAAATTCCAATTCGACAAACCCATTCCTTATAATCAATATCATAAATTTCCTTTCTGTTCATTTAACGGTTGGAATACGTTACCGGTGAGATTAAGGCGACTCGCAGTACATCATGAGTTTAAAAAAACAAAATACAACTAACTTTAACAGACAATTATATCGTCATCTATTGCTGGTAAATTAAATCTTTTGTTTACCTAGCCTCTCAATTTTTTTTTTTTGGTTGTGAAATTGTGTATGAAATTGTTTTGTTCTGTGTTAAGTTTTCGATTTGTAAAAATTGTATGATATTAAAATAAACTAAAAAAAAACCTCCGTACTTTATATTTAACATAACTTAATTCATATATGTAAACTGTAAAACATTCATGAATTTTCATATAGCTTATGAATACAGTAAGCTATATAACCTATTATACTTTACATTTTTCGAATGAGGATACAGAAAAAGTTAAACGATTGAAGGGCCTGGTGTAAAAGGGTGTTAACTAACATGTTTACAATTTCGAGGAAAACGCGTTTAAAGATTTGAACTTGCCTTGCTGTTTATGGACCACTTCACAGTTCTTGCACTAATAATTTGCACATATTGTCGTTTTGCTCAAAATTATGCATTAGGACAGTAGATTCACAGCTAACACTTTCGAAAACGCTTCTAAGTAATTTTTGACAAAAAAACGTTACTTGACAGTCTTTTACACCCTTCAATTACAAACAACAAAAAACGTATTAAAACCTATATTATTATTATCATTAGCTCTATTTCATTAAAAGCTTCCAATACTGCCTAATGCAAACAACTGATTTATTTTAACTTTTAATGGTCCAAACGTTGGTTGTCGTTTTTATATTTATCTTGCCACTATACTATACCCTTATCAAGTAGCGCACCGATGGTTATTTAAATAGAAGCAGTTTAACCGCGGTTGGTGTACATTTCACTGATGGTGTTGAATAAGGTTTTTGTTGGATAGAATTGGTGGTATAGTGTGGACTTTGGATATCAACTCTTAAATGTGTGCTTATTATTTGTGGGGGTCTCTGTTCTCTCCATTCTCGTTGATGTTGATGGAGGGGAAGAAGAAACGTTGTG
>JAQIWH010007240.1:0-11724 GCA_034695005.1 Cryptops parisi
AGCTGCAACCAGCGTGCGTATTACCAACACGTGTTATCGAATTTCTGAAATGAAAAATCAAAAATAAATTCCCGTCAGTTTGACGGGCTAAAAGCTAGTGCAAAACTAAAATTATGTATGCATTAAGGTCACTGGATTATGTCAACAATGTTGGGCATCTGGTTTATGTCAAGCATGTTGAGAGTATTTATATGTGTTAAATGTGTTAACCATATGCCAGTTTCTGGTCATTCTGTATAATATTTATTTATGTATGTATAACAAAACTCAGTGTCAAAACAAAACATTTTACAATTTGTTGCCTTTTGAGTTAAAGAAACTTTGACGTGTTGAAACTCGAATTACGTGTTTGTTTTAAAGGTTATTTGGTTGTGACGTAAATATTGCATTTTACATCAACGTACTATGAGTAATTGAACAGTTAATGTAAACATTTGAATTACGGAAAGTGTAATTCAAATATCGGGCCGTTTTATTGTACAAACTTCACCAATATTTTAAGCGCTGGTTTGTATCACGACTCATCATTCAAAGAGTATGTAATGTAGAAACCTGAAAGTTTTCATTTTTAATAAGGAGTTTCTGTACTGTAGATATAACCCCCTTGTCAGTTTTTGAATTGAGAATTTATTTTTATAATAAAACGTGTTTGTAAAAACTAACGTCAGATGGCGCCACAAAAAAAATGTAAAACCTGTTGCAAAATTGTTTTTAAAAAATGTAAAGCAAAAAATAAATAATAAATAAACTTTTAAAAATAAATAACAATAAAGGTATAACTAGTAAAATTTTAAGTTATTCCAACTCTGTGCAAGTTGGCAAAGACGTTTGCTCGTTCTAGAATCACAAGCTGGTTGATGACTCTTTTAGCCCTTAAATTTCAGTATTCTGGTTGAGTAAGTATTAAATTAATCAAAGATCTATTGGGGGGGGGGGAATAATCGGGTGTCTTGGTTGTATAAATAGTGCTTTGTGGAATTGAGGTTGACAAGTTTCAAATTTTTAACGAACGGTATATTTTTACTTAGTAGTTGGACTGTCGACCACTTGTCCCCAATGAATGATGTTGATTAGAAACTTGTTGGACATTAGCGAAATTAGGATGTTTTGTGAACTGAGGTTTTGAAGGATACTTCTTTTTTCTAGTAAAAAGTTGGAGGAGTTTGTTTGGTAGAAAAGTTGGTAGTTTCAGGCGTTTCCTTTCTGGAAAAGTTCATCTTAATTACACCATGTCGGACACAGTGATGGAGTGGCGCGTCGTTCTGGCTGCGAAGCTGTTGCAAAGTTGAGGATGGCGACAGTCGTCTGCAGAAAAGACGAGTCTAATTGAATTGAGGCATAGCGACCATGACCGCTTGTTTACCACCCAGATTCGATTGACTTTATAATTGGACATGAAACTAGTCATTCTTCCTTAGCGGTTACAACCATCCTTTCACTTTTATTTCTCAATCGAAATGACCCTTAATCATAACTGGGTAATATCAACTGCAAAGTGCTGTTGAAGATCGTATGGCCGAAATGGACCACTAACACCAAATGGAAGTGTCAAAAACACGTTATAAAATGACAGATTTTCTGTTCTCGTTTTTTTGGAAGCTAGTGAAATATCGAAAAAGTGGAATACTGTACATTGTTAAAGTCGATGCTATTGACAACCTATGTTGTTAGTATTAAATGTATTAGCAACAATTTTGTGTGTAGTTAAAAATTAGTGATGATTAGATATTATCATTTTAAAGTTTGAATTGAAACATATTTCGTGAAGAACACAGGTATACCCCGATTAACGGCGCTCTGATCTATAGCGCTTCACTATAACTGCGCCATAACATCGATATTTTGTCTACAAAAATCGAAATTTCGTAAACAAAAACAAACTTATACTCACTATTGCCACAATATTCGACCGGGTATGTAGACACTTTTAAACAGTCTTCACTGACAGCAGCCCGTTTGGAACAAAAAACTTCTAAACAAGTTATTTGCGCCGAATTCGCCGCCATGTGGGTGGGTTGTCTCGGGGTTCGCCCGTTTTTTTTCCTACATCATAAAACCCTATTCCATCTTCATTATCTTCACCTCATCATGATTTCTGTATTTTCTGATGTTCAATAAAGTCCGAGGGCCAAATGACAGCCTTAAACCAGTCGGTGCCCTCGTTAAACTCCAAGTACAAATCTACCTAGCTCTGCCCCTAATCCACCGTTAAAGTAGGGTATAATATATCTAAGTACCGTACTGCAGGTTTAAAAAAGTTTGTTAGTTAGATGGACAGTTAGTTGTCTAAAACAACAAACACTCAATTTAGCGGCACAATTAGCAGAATGCATTGCAACTTCATCTTAGGTTCTAGAGTCTAAATAAAAACACATTGTTTATCTTTATCCAACAATAACTTTCAGAATCTACCACCAGTAAAGCTGCACATTGTGCGAGTCTGGAACAATATCCCCCACAAAGGATAACAGCACCATACCCCATAGCGTACCACGTGATTCGCACCAAGCTTAAATTTTAATCGTTATTCATTATCGCATTTAAATGAAATGTAATAACTTTCAAATAATTAGTTCGATTAATACGGTTCCTGAATATAAATATTTACCTTTAATACATTCCCGTGTGTCTGTTAGTATTAATGATCGCGCAAATTAATATTGCTGGTTCAAAGTGACATGTCAGTCTAATGGCTTATTCAATCTAGCAGCGCCCTTCAATCTCTACACACCGGATAAACGAGTTTTTTCCCCTGTCTTATTTAAAATGTTGGTCGCCATTATTTCGATACTGAGACTTTTGGAAAGTCTACATTTTCAAGGTACAACGGCAAATGGAGGCATGCTAACACGGATACACGCGTACATCTATTTTAGTTATTTTCTACATAGCATAAGAGAGTCATGAAAACCCGTAAAGCAGTTTTGTTTTATTTTCCAATAAACCCATTTTTGCACGATACGGTAAATCAAAATCATGGTTCCATGGAAATATTCGAAGGGTTATTGGAAATGTTTAGTATGATATTTTAACTACAGAATTTTATGCATCAAAACATATGATATTTTAACAACAGATGTTATGCATCAAAACAAAGCACAAATAAAAGTCCAGATAAAAATGGGTCCGGAAATGCTTTCCTTCTGGGATAACACAGGGTAAAGTCACGTATTTGCATGGGCCTATGTTTCATAATCGCTGTAGGTATGCAAATGAGTATGTATTTTCGGACTCATGTTTATGTGAACGCTGTGGTTGAAATTTGTTTAGACCTTTTAGAAATAGCCTGTAGAGCAAGACCGACCTCAAAGCACCATGCAGTGCAGCATCAGTGTAATGCAGTGATCCCGTGTAGGAGAAACTGGGGTAAACTATTACAAGTTTTGCTTTGTAATTTTTTTAAAAACTTGTGTGACAAGTATGAAATTGATAGTTATGAAATTTGAAATTGTGAACTTTCATAGGTACTTCATAAATTTTTTGGATCCCTAAGTCTTCATGCACATGCTTAAAATTTATTAATATTATTACATAATTATCCCAGTACTAGAAGTAGCCCCGTGCCATGCACGGTTTTAATTTGGCTTTTTGAAGGTTTCGTTTTATTAAAATGTCGCTAGGTGTCACCGCTGCATTGACACGCGTTCCGGACCATGATACGTTCTCACAGAGATGAAGATAGATAGAGGGAGGTGAAGATTTGGGTTATTCTTATTAAGAAAAAAAATTGAGTAAATGTTAGAATATTAACACTTTGTATAATAGAAAACTACTTAATAATTCTAATAATAAAACTAATTCAAAATGATTTATTTCAGCCATTTTTTAAATACTTTTTTATTTGTGCCATTACCCGTGACATTTTTTCCCGTGCCATTTATTCCGTGCTCTTTTTGCCCTGCACCATTTCAAACATTATATTTTCATTATAAAATAGCCTTTTGAGTATTCCCATCAGTCCGTCCTTTTAATTCACGCTGTATACTCTGAAAATTTTATAATTGACTTTTAGACAGTCATTCAGTACTCTGGAGTTTAGAATAGCATGAACCCCCTCCTCCCCCCACACAAAATAGTCTGAATAATTTTGTTTGCTCTAAAATAGAAACCTCAAGTGATTAAACTTTACCGATTATTTTGCATGTTACAGAAACTATTAAAGTACACTATCAATACACTTCACTGTGTTGTTTCTCGCAGGATATCATGGCCAAAAGCGATTTCATGTTTAACATGAACCAACCACTGAACCATCTTATGGTCCCCATTTTTTTGACACCAAATGTAGCGTACATTAAAGTGTATTGATAGGGAGCACAAAACTTTGAGTTTCTTTACCATAAAAAGTGAAGGGTAATGTTTTATCCTTTGTGGTTTTCAATTTATTATCAATCAAATCTGTCTAGATTTTTTTGGAACACCCTGTGTTTTGACTTAGGTTGTTTGATTACTGCCGAAATTGAAACTTACATTCTTCCAATTTTTTTACACAATACTCAGTATCTAAGAATTTACACAATACACAGTATCTGGTTGTACAGTGCAGCTTTGAAACTCTGCATGGTCATTGACAAACACTGTATGCAAATTATTCATAGTCTTATGCATTCATAATTTTCGAAAAGTCATTATCTTAGCCTTGACTCCCAGCATCGATACAAATGGATATCCTGGAATGTATATTAATATGTAATGTTAGCACTCTAATAATTTGATGTTGATGATGTCAGCATGTTTGTTTGATAGTAATACCTTGATGTGACAATGAAATAGGATGCGAGTTATCTCTGAAAGACGACTTTCAGAAATCTTCCTTCGTTGGTCTCAAGAAGCTTTTAATACTATAATGGAACGAGAAGATTTAGAAGGAAAATTCGTAGCACTCGATTGCGTGCAAACAGAAATGTAAACAGTATCGATTAGCTCATTAGAAACGCGTAAAAGCTTCACTTTTAAATGGAAAAATAAGAAGAGAGAAAAAAGACAGCAAAGACTACTTTCTGTGTCGCACAGAAGTTAAACTCCAAAAATAGCATATGTTCTTTCTAAGGATGGGCAGAAGAAGAAAAAAAAACAAACAAGATTCCGGTGTTTACATTTTACCGCTTGTTAATGTGCTACATGCACTCTTTGCCACAGGAAATCGCTCTGAAAATCCCCAAGGCGAACGCTCGTCCTGTTTAATAAGGCTCGACTGCGGCTCATAGCGTTTTCGTTTTAAGCCCTTTGCTTCTTAAATGATTAAGCAGCGGTCATAACATCCAACCAAGATTAGGTAAACCTGGCTGCAGTTTTCCTGTGTTTATATATAGTATATACCACCCACTCAGTGACGCCAGGTGCTTTATCAAAGCTATACTTTACCTTTTACCAACCAAGGGTAACTTCCAGAAGATGGGCAAAAGCTTAAGGCTTTAGCCATCGACCCAGACTCCCATTCCTTTTCAACCAACCACCACCATCACTATCCTTTCATAAAGCGGCTCTTGTGAATCTACGTAAGTCTGCCCGATTTTTCGGATGTTTTTAAGAGGGTCAAGTTGGTCAATTTTTTTCGTAGCCAAGATGGCTCCACTCGACGAGACTATTTTCTGCGCGCTCCCCATATAATGTGATGGTAGATATAAAAAAAAATTACGCGAAATTGCAAGCGTCTCAAGTTGATACTTCTTCTGCGAGTGGCTACAAAAAAAAGTTTAGATGGGAGTAGTTTTTTGTTTGTGAATTGTGTTACCGGTGGAATTCTCATGTATCCGGTTTGCTAATTACGTTATAATTTGGATCCGTCGAGTGTTTGTATAGTAAGTGTGTATAGTGAAGAATCAGTAAAACTCATTGACAACTGTTAGAAGGCAATATATATTTGAAGGCTTGCTCGGAATAACGTGGCATGTAACAAGTCATAGCTTTGAGTAAATGGCAAAAGAAGTATTCAGAAACACATTGATTGTCACATAATAGGTGCCCAATTTAAAAGTGATATATGTATGTTTTAAGTAGGTATGACTGAGTTTGTCTATTGGCGACACTAGCTAGGCCCATCTACGAGGTACAGTTTCCCATAATAATCTCAATATTGAAATTTTGTAACATACAACGTTATTCCGAGCAAGCCTTCATTTGTGGATACTTGTCGATTTATGTAATGGTAACGTTCTTTAAAAAACCTCGCATAAAACAAATCTAACATACAGAAAATGTAATATATATATATATATATATATATATCTGAAGTCGCATATATCGAAATTCCCATAAAATGAAATAAAAACTATTGAGTTTCAGCATAAAAAATGGTATTTGAGCCACACCTGGCATACACATTGTGAAAGAAAAACAGGTGCAGAAGCAAATGATAACTTGTGAACCACCGCACAAAATCATATATAGCGAATTTTTCTCGCATATAACGAATATCGGAAAAATTTCCAGCTTCGCATAATAGCGAAATCACATATTCGAAACTCTTCTAAATCGAAAGCTCCCTGTATAAAACACAGTTTTGCATGTTAACCGTATATGTAAGATTAGATAACGCTATGCGAGTCGTTTTTACGACATGAACTGAATTCCATTTCGTGCGATAATTTTAACTATCATTATCACTAAACCATCCATTTCGAGAAGGCTTATATAGGGATAGGTTTAAGTCCTTTATCAACCCGCTTTTTTTATTGAACCAGCTTTTTTAAAACCCCATGTACATTCTCGATTATTTTTTCTTATAAAACGTCTAAAGGAATAAATGTTTTATAGCGTTGAGAGACAATTTCGAAAAGCCTTAAGAAAGGATTCACCTTATCTTATAAGATACACTTTTTTTTCCTCATTCATTTTTATTGAGTTTTTATTAAGCGATCGTAGGGAGGCGTTAATGGTCCAATTTCATTAATCAGAAGATAAGGTTGTTTCAGCTGTAAGTACGTGGGGGTACATTGACGACATCTTTAAATCCTGGTTTATTAAGTAACGTGTTGGGTCTCTTAAATGCAATTCATTGGCGACGAGGAGACGACTACCACTATAGACAGCCTTAAAGGCTTCGGAAAATTGATCATTGACGCTACTTTTAACGGGTTTCCCATTTAGAAAAAAAGGAAAGAATGACGATGACGAGCAGTCTCCAATTGGATTAAGAGAAGAGACCCTTTTTAAAAGGGGCGTTTCATCAGTGTAAAAGATGGGACGAAAATTGCCCCAGCAAAAGGGGATAATTGGAATCCGCTCGAGAGCACCTGAGGATGACAATCACTCGAAATTTCTTTTAAATAGTTATATATAAATATATAGGAGAAACCTATTATATATATATAGTGGATTTCGGTTATTTGGGACAGTTCACGACTAGACCATTTTAGTTCACAATTAAGCGCCTGCCTAATTTAGCGAAACAGTTTGGAAGATAGGCAGTACTGTAAGCAGTTAGTGCGCCTCTCAAAACCAAATACCTATGCAGTACTATAATTATAAATATTTCTTTAAGATGGGTTCCAAATACTGTATACATTGGTTCCAAATACTGTTATTCCCAATTATAAATGCAGCAGCTTAAATTAACCGGACATTTGTACATTTGCACTCCAGTATATTTGTATTTACAGGCATACCCCACTATAACGATAGGTTAGGGGCAGATCACTGTCGTAGATCGAAAAGAGTCGTTGATCGAATCACGTAATTATAACTTGTCAATGCATATGAAAGCCCACAAACATGTGCTGTTAAGATGGAAAGTTGTACGAGGCTTTGTCCCTATGTATAAGGTTGTTGTGTCCACATACTTTCGATGGTTTATGATTGGTAGCAGTGAACAATGAAACTTTGATTTTATTTTTTTATAAACATCTGTTTTATCAACAAAATGTCGATTTCCTGTCGACAAAAATATCGGCGTCTTTATAGTAAAGTGCCTTAAATCGGAGCGCCATAAATCAGCGTATGCCTGTATACTGTAGTATTAGACTAATTAATACTGTATTTGTACGGCTTGCAAACATTTAGATCAAAATTTCAATGATAACTTCGTTAAAAAATCAGAGCGAATTATTTGGCGTTAAGACCAGTTGTAGTTCTTTTTTGCTCACATCGAGCAGAGGGTCTCACTTTACACAACAAGAAACAAACAACAAACCTTACATTTTACAAGTATATTAGCACCCATCAGAACATTAAAATAACAACGTAACCATGTTACGTTGTTAAAACAACAACTTTTTCTATAAAGTCTATATTCTTTATCAATGTAGAGTCTATATTTTGTATAAAGTCTATATTCTGTACCAATGAATAATAATCACATTTATTTCTTACGATTCTGTAAATTTTACTTTATTTTTTGTAAAGAAAATATTTTCATGTTTATACAGTACTGCAAATCTAAATTTGTTTACAATTTTTATTAATATTTTTGAATAAATTTATTGTTAATTTTAATACTCAGTATTCAAGTTTCATATTTATCAACAGTGAAAAAAAAATTAAAGAAAACAATTTCGGTACTGATCGTTAAGACTTGATTTGTCAGAAATTATTGTGCATACGTGTATTTATTTGAAGATTTCATTGTTACTTGATTCCTACTGTATTCATTAATTTTTTTAACAGTCGGTGGCGTACTATAAGATAAATTAATTATTATCCTTAAAAGGGAAAACTGTGTGCAGTGAAACAATTAGCTGTCAAATAAGTTTACAAACACGAGAAAGTTGCTACGTATCAACTTACCTATCATTCCACCTAATTCTTCCAACTTGACTTTATCATCCCGCATTGAATACGTTAGATCCATCAGGTAGTAGAGATCTACAGGATAATGCTCTGCCTGACGGAAAGTGAGCGGGAAGGAGAACACCTCCTCTGTAAACAAATTACCACATTTTACTCTAAATTTTATTTATGATACTATATACCCCACAGCTGAAGTCAAATTAAACTCCATTTCACATTAGCTGGCACAGAATTTGCTTGAGGCAGCCAAGGGGCAAGCTAGGTGATCACACCATCTCCAGCGCCTAACACCCTTGTATCCATACTGGCGGCAGTGGCAGCAACTGAAAAGTGTGAGAGGTACGCTCGTCAACCATTGGCTGATTCATCTCGCTGCCTCCAATTCTAATTCTGTGCCAGCTGATTTGGGATAGAGTTTAGATAAGTTTTACATTAATATGGGGTTTTATATTAACACTACAAACTCGTTAAAATGTTCACAACTAAATACACCCATATGTAAATGAGTTTTATATTTAAAAAAAAATGTCTATGCTTACTTGGCCTTAGCCGTAACCTTAATTCCTGAGGTTTCAGTTGGACGTAAGAATCAATTTTGACACCAGGCGTACTCAATGGAACCTCCTAAAAGACAAAAAAAAAGTTTCATTAAAGTTAGTTTACTTTTATTATATTCATCATAAAGCAGTTCATTTAAGTAGCTAGTATATAGTTCATTACGAACAAAAACAATCGCGTATATCTGTACATCCGTAAAATTAAAATCAAAAATCAAAAATTAAATGTGTTCAGTACATTTGCGAGTAACTACCTCCTTGCGGTAAACCACGGCAACTACGCGCGTGCGGTTTTCTCAAAATGAAACTTGGAGAGTTTACCTTTTGTTCGGTGAAAAACAATTAAAGATCTGTTGAATAGTTACAGAGTATTGCATTTTTGTAATGTGTCACGGAATTATGAATAACCCTGTATCAAGTAGTCAATAACCAATTAGGACGAATGATAAAATAACACCAAATGGTACATTTTTAGCATCACCTTATCAAGATGTATGTCATCTAGAAGTCATGTTTATGACGTTTTGAAACACACAACCCGCTGTATTAAAATAACATTAAAAATTATGGTTCAGTTTTTTGTAAGCGACAAACGATTGGATTTATTACTGGCGCCCTCTGAAGATATTGTAGATGATTAAATTCAACATTCAGTAATGATTTAGAATAAATTAAACCTAAATTCATAATTGAAGGCTTGCCCAGAATAACGTTGCAAGCACCAAACATTCAATATTGAGATAATGAAAACCGTGCCTCGTACGTGGGCCTAGCTACAGCCGCCAACAGACAAACTCATACCTACCTAAAACATACATATATCACTTCGATGTTGGTTACCTAATTTATGACAATTAATGTGTTGCTCCAATACTTCTTTTGCCATTTACTCAATACTATGAATTGAATCATGCAACGTGATTTTGAGCAAACCTTCAATTTTAGAATCACCTAGTAAATCTTTGTAGGAGTTGGGTATCTAGAGTGAATAGTTGTGTTGTTATGGCGTTTTTAAACACACCCGTTGTATTAAAATCGATTTAGAAATAAATACCAACAGTTTTTCAACGTGTAACAAAATTTACGATATCGTGTATATGAATTTAACCCTCAAAACCCAAGGGTTGATTTGATTGAATTTTAATTATTGCTCCCCTTCCACACACAAAATCTTTCACATCATGAGAGGTTAATAAAAAACCTATCCAAACTTTTCCCCCTCTTTCCTTAACAACGCTGTCGGCCTCCATTTACCTAAATACGACAGTGACATGCATTTTCTCTTCCTCGTTTGATTCCAATTACAAGAACCCATGGCAACCCCAACCTCCGATGCTAGTCTCTTAGAGAACATTTTTTTTTTTTACATTTTAATTCCTTTAGAACGAAATAAAAATTCCAAAAATCTTCGTTCTTTTGAAATGAAGTGATGTCGGGATTTTTTTTTTCTCGTCGTTCCAAGATAACAAACACTGCAAAATTTATTATTGTAGTGTGTATTTACGTGGTGCACATTATGTGTCAGAATTTCGACCTTCCTTAATGAAATTGCTTCCACAACTCCCATTTTGCTCCACTTCTTGACAAACAGAAGTATTTACTAATTCATGAATAAAAATCCATTGCCTTCGCAGATCAGCGAACTGATACACCATACCAAGATTTGTTATTGGATTTTCTCGAAAATCCTCATTCCGTTTAATTCTATTTGGTGAAATAAAGATGTGTATACTGTATACTAGTCAATGTTAAGACTTGGAAAAAGTTATGATATGGGTTTTGTTTTTGTTTGGTGGTTGAAAATTGTCTTTTTCATTTTTTTTAAGGAAGGGTGGGGGGTGGAAGATGTTAATGAATGAGCTGTTTTATTTTTTTTGCTTGGTGAAGATATGAAATATTTAACGTGAATCTTACGATAAAGACGTTGTGTTGTTTGTTGTTGCTAAAATGTAAATGTAGAAGTAATTATTAAGTTACAATTTATAAATATAGTATATTATTAAATTGGGGGTGAACAGTATATCAGACAAGTTTTGTAAACTACTAAAAAAATTATAAGAAATCTTTTGAGTTTTAGAGCATTGATTACAAGATGAAATAAACATGTTAAGACTTCTTTTTTGAAATACACAAAAAATTACAACAAAATTATAAATTAGTCCAGAGTTAGTTGAGAAGTTTATATACAGTATTTGGTAGAAATTGGTGAATGAATTTTATTTTAAAACTAGCGGTACCCGCGGTTTCGCTCAAAGTCGTTTTGCGCGCGGGCCATGACGTACTGCACCACCCTATCGTGGTACGTCATGCGCAGGCGCAACACTCGCTCCACACTGCTGCCCACAAAACAAATTTTATAAGAATATCGTGATTATCCGAGATTAGGTATCGAAGCGTACATTCAATCTGGATGAAACTTACTTATTAATTTAGTTGGGAC
>JAQIWH010007241.1:0-11723 GCA_034695005.1 Cryptops parisi
GTTTCAGTTGCTGTGTGATCAGTGGTCACACAGTGATCACCTAGCTCGCCCCTTGACTGCCTCAAGCTAATTTCGTGCCAGCTTATGTGAAATGGAGTATAGTAACCGTACTTACGATAAGATACATTTAACTACAATGCATGTCAAACTGATGTTATTACTACGTGTTAACTAACCTTGATTACGATGAAAACTATCTGATAGTTAAACAGTTATTTCTTGTATTTGTAACAAAGATGGGTTTAGTAGTTGTTGGTGTGAAAAATGTTCGAGTAAGGGGGGGGGGGAGATAATGATAAGGTTGTCGTAATGATACATGAATAATTAATGAGAAGCTGAATAGGATATAGCGTGCACCATTAACGAATGTCATCGTAACGAATGATGTTTATTTACTTATCGCTTGTGTTAGTGGTCGTTGTGTCATTGACTACTTTGCACGGCATGATGTCAGTGGTTGATAAGAAGAAAAATCGATAGGAAAATTGTTATCATCCAACTGAAATTGAATAATTTTTCATTTGCGGAAATGGTTCTCGTAAACTAGATAGAGATCAGTTTTATTGAATTTTTTGGTGACGAAGTTATTTCTGAATCAAGGATTTTAGCTGGATTTTTATTTTGTTTTAGAATGCTTTTGAATTTAAATGTCGTCGACAACTTTTGAAATTATCTAATTCTTGTCTTGATATTTATAAATAGTTGATGGTCGGAAAACATAATAACGAATGAGCATGATACAACGATTCTTTTAATTTTCAAAGGAATGTAGACAATTGTTTTACAACATGCTTTGTGATATTTGAATGCGATTTGTGTAAAGTTAGTTAACTCGTTGAATTTACAGAACCGAAATTTTCTGTAACAAGCTAATCGTATGGTCGGTTAAAACTTCGTTGTTCGGACAACCTTTTAATGTGCGTGATTTAACCAAATTTTAAAACTATTTGAAACAAAACGATATTTTCGTTGATTTGTTTTCAGTGTTTATTCGGATGGATTCACAACAAATGAATGATTGTTCGGATAAACTATTTGTTGTTAACTACAGTCTGTAAGTAACGAATCTATAAACTCACCCCGTATTTGTGAATAAAAACTTTTATTCTATTCATCAAAAACAAACATACCAATTTTTTTTATGGATATCTTCACAACTTGGAAGCACTTCAGAAAAAATTTGCACAGACAATAATTCACGATTGGTAAAAATTATGAGCAACATTCAATTTCTTACCTGTAAAAAAATTATAAACTCAGTTACAGCAAATAATAAATATAAGGTCAACTTAATGTTTCAAGAATTCTTTCTTGTTAAAAAGTACATGAAATACTCTTTTAGCATTTAGTCAATCTTTTTTGTAATTGGGGAAAGTTTTGATTACACCCCAAGCATTATACAGTGTTATATAGTGAGTGATTTAACACTGGCAACAATGACTGGTTACTCGGATGAACTAACCAAGTCTAACATGCACATATGTATTTGCACATATACTTGTAGTTTTATTTATGACGATGTAATTTAGCTAATAAACATCTGTACTTTTTTGACTGTAATAAATATATAGCATTTTACTCAACAACACTCTACGAAACAGACTTAACAAAAAACGCCCTGGATTCATCATAATTCTTATTAAGAATAGCCTAAGTCTTCAGTTCCCTTTATCTATCTTCATCTCTGTGATGGTCCGGAACGCGTTTCAATGCAGCGGTGACACCTAGCAACATTTTAATAAAACGAAACCTTCAATAATCCAAATCCTGTTTTAATTAAATCCGTGCATGGCACGGGGCTACTTCTAGTTTAATACAATAAAATGTCCCACGGGCTATGTTATGTTAAATATTTCAGCTGTCTAGGAAACTACCAAAAAAAGCGTGACAACACCATAAATAAAAATAATTAATAATAAATTAATAATTATTAATTTTTAATTTATAATTATTAAAAATTACCATAAATAATTATTAATTAATAATTATTTATTATTAATAAATTAATAATAAATAATTAATTAATAAAAATAAAAAGATGTGCCAAAACTATACTATCACATAAAAGAAAAATCCATTATTCTCACGTCGTTCATTCGATATTCAGAGATACAAATTAGTTGAAAGTAAATTTTAAAATAAGATTAGACGCAAAATGTAACTTCGTCAAGTGAAACAACACTGTAACGCTTTTGTTGTACCTTGAGTGTTACAATGAACATTGTATATGAGGCTGCGTGTTTTGGACTGGACAAGTAAAACGTGCCTCGAATGGTAACAGTTAAACCTATCAAACATTAATGATAAACGTTTATAACCCCATTAGGTCTTACGCACGGTAGCCCATGCTAGAGGTGAGCTAAAAAATAAAGTTACTAGAAAAGGTATTAAGAAATTCATGTTGGTAACTTTCATTCACTGTACCATGAAATGACCTTTAAAAACCCACTGGGATATAATAACTCCATTCACGTGTTGCCCTTAATCAATAATAGTTCCTCGTTGAAAATTTTAAACAACACTGCGCCGCCGTAAGAATTAAATCATTGATGCACACTTTACTTCTTCATGCAGTATATACAGTACAATAAAAGACCATGTTGTACTTTAGTTAAGTTAATAAAAATGCATGTTTATAGGTTTTATTCATTAAACGACGCTCACGCGGAACAGCTTGGACATATACAAACATATAAAACAAAGAAATAGAAATTTTGTTAAGAATACATAATAATAATATGAATATAAATTCAGGATTGTCTCTTTGTTAGGTGTTTGTTTCATATGTTCGGAGGATGAAATTGTCGTGGAATGTAATGAGCGTCTTAAACTCGCGTTGCATTCCTCGCTTTGTTCTTCATCTTTTCCACAAAAATCGTTAACCTTTCTTCGCCATCGTTAACCATTTCTTCGTATGCATTAAAACGTGACACTTGTTGTACCGAGAGAAACTTTTTATAAAAGAACGACGTCAAGTTGGTTTAAATTGAACAACGCGCATGTTCGCATCAAATTGTTGAGTGGGTTATAAGTTAACGACTTTACTGTAAATGCTATTTGTGATAGTACTTTGCAAAAATCTTAAGACACTAGACTAAAATGTAACCCGGAACAATGTGTAAATGTAACTTAAACTAGATGGGTTTCCCGTGCAAAAGGACGGAACGTCAAACAATAAGTTTTGACGTTCTTTACTTCAATTAATTTATTTCTATCGGGTTACTGTTGTTGACCAGTGCTGATCGATTACTAACGTCTAGCTTGATTGACTACTCACGCCTTTGTTTCTCCCGCAATGCAATGCGCGACCGTCGGGAGGCGCGTGCGCAGTGCAAATGCTCCTCAGGCTCATGCAACGTTAACTGGAGCGTCGCAAAGCTTTTTGGGAGAGTTATAGAAAGCGTCTTTTATATAAAGAGATAGATTTATTGTTATATCTCCTTTAACAATAATTCTCAATTTAACCAACTTTCTAAATTTCTTAGCTTTATTTTTTACTCTAAATTAACATTCTCTGTACATATAGAAAGCTTAATTTCCAAATTAAATAGATTGGTCTTTATTGCCAAGAGTATAAAAATCTCTTATCCTTTAAAAAAAATTTTTTTTTCTTTAATTCGAAAGTTTTTGCCCTATTACAATATGCCATTGTGTTGTGGGCGGATACACGTTTCTGGATTGGAATGACTTACCTTTTCACTTACGAAAAATTGCACTAGTTTGTACTAATTTCAGTTGTAAAAAGCAATGTTCACATTTTTGGACGATTGGAACGATTGGAAAACGTGTATTACATAGTAACAAATTTTGAAATTATTGTGATGTTCAGTGCTTGTATTGTTATAATTGCTGTCTTTAAGGGACGAAATAAAAAATATAAAAATATAAATATATTTACTTTTGCAACGCAGTGAAAATCAATAATTTTTTAAAAGAAACGTAAAACAAATCACACCTTGACTATAGTTGTCACAAAAATTGAGAGTATTGTGACTTGCTTTATACACAAAAAGTGTGAAACACTACATCCGTTTTGTGTCATACGCGTACATACATACAAACATCAAGACAATTTCAGCCGAATAGGTTCACAACATACCCAGAGTTGCTTAATTTTATCAGTTGATTCATATCTTTATGAATTTGATATTTTCTCCTGAAAGTTCACTAACCGCACAACTCGACAAGTTGTGGTCTTATTTTGGTTCTGATTGACATTTGTTTTCAGAATCCACATTTTGTTTTAAAAATAAATTAATTAATTAAACATATTTAACTTGTGATAAGGGTTTAGAATGTTAATCTTCTCTTAGCATGAACAAGACACGCAAAATTTCAAACATTTTTTTTAACATATTTTTAATTAAAATCGGACGATCTTTTGAACAAGAATTCCAAACCGTATACTCTCGTCTTCAGAATCGTTCTCTTTGAAAATGGACAACAACGATGACATAAAATAGCCGCAGGGTTTAGAGAACAACAACCAAGTGGTCCTAATTTCCGTACAAATCTTCCCTCTTTTACTTTACCGATGTTGTTATTGCTACTGCTGTTCTCTTTGAAAATCTATCAAATAGGAACTTGGGATTTTCTCCCGAACTAACTCCGGATGACTTCGGGCAAGTCGTGCGGAAACATCGACACTGATTGGTTGAACGGAACGATGGACTTTGCCGTCTACATTTCCTATGCCATCGTTTTAATCTAATGGACATGGTTTTTTTTGTGTTTGTGTGTGTGAGGAATTCTTAAAATTCTTCGTTTTCTGTGTGATGATACTTTTGTCAAACTACTCAACTGTTTCGCTTGAAGAACGCCATTAAGTTTTAAAGAAACTTTCATGTTTAAGTTGGCGAAGACGTTGATTTGGAGTAAATTGTAATGAAATTTGAAGTCATACTTGAATGATTTTGAAGAAGATACGGGTTCAAGGGGGAAAGTTGAGCTTCTGTATAGTTAATCAATTATTCTGAAGTATCTGAAAAATTAGACGCTATTGGAGATTTTTGCTGAAAAAAAATTTGCCTTGCTATTAAAAAAAAATTAATACAGGTATTTGCTATTTATATACAAGATGGTCCATAAGTCGCGATCCTAATTAAACATTTAATTTTTTATTTTTATAGTTTTGACAGTTTATTTTCAGATCTTGAAAATATGTTCTCTGAAAATCTATCGTAGAAAAATTCACGAAGGAGAAATGCATAAAAATCATTAAGTTTCATTTTGGAAAACTCTATTTTGAAGTTCGTGAAAATCAGATTTCAATTGGCCTCTACGTTCGCCCGATTTGACAACACCAGACTTTTATTTTTGGAATCACTTGAAAAATTCTGGGTATTCGGTAGATAACTTACTGTATACGTTTCGGGACGAAAATTAAAAAAAAACAAGTCATGGAGCCAAATATGTTAACAGTTGTTTGTTAGGCGGAAAATGTTGGTCATTTACACGAATTCATTTTTCATACATAGTTTACAGAAAATTTTTATTTCCGTACATTATCTTATAAAAACAATAAATGAAACTTAATTTTATATAAGCAATAAGTAAAATTTCATTTTATATAAAAACAATTAATAAAAATTATCCAAAAAAAATGTTATTCAAGTTTTAAATGGCATTGCCACTTATGGACCATCTTATACGTCGCCTACAGTATACCGCAACTACGTATTGGTTATGAAATCATATTTGAGCAAATTTGCTATTTAATCTAGCCATGAAATTTAACCAGAACTTACAATATACTTTCCATGGTTGTTGGATTAAAAAGATTTTAAGCAATTTTAAGGTTTTAGGTTTTTAGCGTTTTATTTAAATACGGGAAATTTAACTTATTGATTCGGTGTTGGTTCTGCTGTACAAAGTCGTGTCTTAGCTGTTTCAAAAGGATCCATTTTATCTTTTAGATTGTTTTTTTTTTTTTACTTTTTCCACGACTGTCACGCTTATATTGCGCAAGGTTCCTGGAGTGAAAATATTTTCATTTCAGAAGAGAAGGCAATGAAATGAAGCATATAAATTCCTTCCACCCGTCTTCATATTTTCTTAGTTCTTCACTTCACTATTGATATTTTTGCAGTCAATGTTACTACGCTACCCGAATTGACGCATTTTTACCACTTTTTATTAAAATTAAATTTTAAACACAGTACAGTATTCGTTCTATATAACTTACGCTAAAGGCACCGTGCAAAAATTCCATATACCGTACAGCAGTAAAAAGGTGTTTATGTTACTGGCAACATGTACAATCCAAACATATAGTATGTTAGAGATCCTATACAATGCTTAGCCTCTTTTGGCAAAGTACGAAATAATATCTTGTATGCTAACGTTAGAGTAGTCAAAGATTTTGGTTAATTTACAACATTTTCTCTAAAAAAAAATAAGTTCAAATTTGGGCTTCGATTTAAACCTAACTTAAATTTGTGACATAAAGCTTAAATTCTTGCTTAACGTAACTATTCCAATGATAATTTCACACATTGCGTAAACCATGCTGGGCATTCTATAAAATTCCTGAATTTTATACATTGCAGATAACATATACAGCATACGTTTTCAATAATCGCAGGCAATGTATGAAATAGAATCTTTATCATACCTTGCCTAGGCATTCTATGAAATACCTCCTAAATGCCTAACTTTATCGCGACCTAACTAGGATCAGCCTACAGTAGATTGTATTTATCAAATGTATCAAACAAGTAAGAAATGCTGTTTATAAAAAAAAATTAATATAAAAAAATTGCATATTTATTTATGAAAGTTAAATACGATACAGAATTATACTGTATTTGTGGATTGAAGGCAATATACAGTAATTTCTTTTGTGAGAGATAACACCACTACTGTATAGGCTATCAGGTTGATTTAACTGGAACGCGTTAAATCTTCTATAAATGTTCCATACTTACAACTACTTTTCAAAAGCCTAGTAATTTTGATTTATAACAGTATTAAACAAGTGCATTAAAAATAATTTTTAAACATACTCATTATGTACTGTCATATACAGAAATACTATATGTAGATACCTATGTATATTCTTAGGAAAAACAAATTTTTAAAAAAATATTTCTCAATAAAATATTTCTAATAATTTCTGCGTGTTTCGATTTATGTGAATTTAAATTTATGCGATCGTTGACTAAGTAGATATTCAATTTATGCGTGTTTTGAGAATTTTTATTTTTTATTTCTACAATTTTCGATTTATTTACTTATACATGTGAAAGTATGTGTTCTCTTTTTATGCGTTTTTGGTGCATTGGACTATGCAGTAAATTTTCACAAACGGTTGTGGAATGATAGTATACGTTGAAATCTCACATCTCACTCACAAACTCACCCACAAAAGTGAAGTGAAGCTAATAAAAGGATATATAAAAAAATAAGTCTTTGTTTCTTATAGATTACAATTTTTGTTGTTGCAATTTACAACCATTGCAATCTTAGATGCGACAATTTCTTTAAAAATGTATTGGCGTGGCAGGAAATTTTCTTACCCATCATAAATGGAAGCAAAAAATCTTGAAACGGTCGAGTTATCACCACTTTTACCATTGTTCTTACCCTACCAGCAGCTTCTGACAAGTGTAGTGGAAATACCTATTTTGTGCCTCTTTCTTGATGCATACGTTTCAAGCCAGAAACCGTCATGTGGAAAGGTTTTAAAGGATTTGAATACAGAGTATCCCAGCGAAACTCCATCAGTGTGAAACGTGGAGAAAAAAAGTCTTTTTATTTTCCCGTAATGTTTCTTTTATATTTTCTTTTCATATTGCTATTTCATCTTTCTGTTTTATCCTTTTGCTCGTTTCATTTTCGTTTTCTTGGAAAATGCAGACTTTTTTTAGGCATGCTGTTCTTATTTCTTGCAATGTATTTTTTTGCAACATCTTGGTTTTGTTAACAACGGGAGACATTTTGCATGAAATAAATAACAACTCTAAAATATGTTTGTCACGCTAAAATAGTCGACTAGATATCGATGAAATTTGCTGAATTGACAGACATAGGAGTTACTTTTAATAATTTTCTTTTTCAATAACATTTTCTCTGATAAACATGAGTCAAAATTTAAGCTTAACTTGAACCTTTGTTTAGCCTAACTATTCCAATTCTCATTTCATACTTTGTCAAAAGGGGCTATCCATTCTATACAATGTTTGAATTATAGACATTCACGAAAACATGTATAATTTTACTCTGAAAGCACTAACGAAAACACTAAAGCCTACATTACTCTACACGTCAAACTTTTTCAATCAAATTACGTCGATTCCAACTGTTTTTCTGACGTCATAAACATCCGGGCACGTTTCAGTGCTGTTGTTGTGTTTTCATCAAAAGCACGAAAACGCGCTCAAACGTGTGCATGACGTCAGAAAAACAGCTGGAATTGATTCGATTGAAAAAGTTTGACGTGTAACATAGGCTTTAATATTTTCACTAAAGGCAAATGGAGAGCTTATTTCCAAAAGTCTTAAATTCAAAAACACAATGTTTCAGGAAACAGGTTTTCGTATTCATTCGCCCATAGACTTTGCTTATAAACGTGGTTTTTGAGAGTGTTTTTCAGTAGGAAATAATAAGTTTTTGAGTCTTGAAAATAATGTAGTTAGAATCAGCGACGCACAGATGGTTGTATAACCTTCTATCTCAAAAATGATTAAAACGTAGATAAGACATTTTGGAAATAAGCTCTTCAAATGTAGACCAACTTTCGTTGTTCTAAAAACAAAGAGATCAATATATTTTTTTGTTGATTTTCACGATTTAGTTTCGCTGATTGTGAATGGTAGTTTGTGAAGCATTGAAAACTATCATTAAAATGAGAACCTTTGCTTTTTATTTTATTTTCGCTCGATGGGTAGAAATGATGATTTATGTTGTGGTCGGGTGAAGGCCAACAATAATTTAATAGGAATTCATTGCGAATGTTTCTGAAAGAAGTTATTTCCTCTCTCTCTCTCTCTCTCTGATGGGAATTGTGATATGAGAAAATTAGGTTAAAATTACAGTTTTTCCATTTACTTGTTGATGATGTGTTTTAAAGGCTAATCACCTTGCTGTTGCTCCGTAATTATTATTCTAGTTATTAATACTATTAAACCAAGGCAAGTTCCTGGTCGGTCTCCTTGCTCCACTTGGCAGTTCCATTATCAGTTCGATCAGTATATCGATTCATTCGGCGACCAGAGAAACATAGTGTTGAAGAAAAAGCCATTTAATTACCCCCCTCCCCACTTGCTTAGATGAAGAAAGGTTGTGTACTTTTTACAACTTTTTATTTAACTTGGGTTGTCCATTATGTGTACGTGGTGCGCTTCAACATTTTTTGCGGTATTTTTTCCCGATAGCCCAGAAAGCTGAAATTTGAAACGTAGACACAGTCCGTGGTATATTTAATTTAATTAAATTTTGATGGATTAATGTCGTGTCAATTTTGAGAAAATATCACGCGAAGAAGGAGTTTTTCTCGTAGAGTGTTGCTGACGCTAACAACCACATACTTCCAATTAAAGCTTTGTTAAGCCAATCAGGCATAGTTATAAGTAAGTAAATAAACATACATGCATTATATATAATACTTATATTTATATAGTTTATTAGATACAGTTTATTTGAGCAATAATTCATTGTTGTGAATCCGTTGGAATAAACACTTAACACAAATTAACACCAATATTCACGTGTTTGTTTCTGTACGTTTAAAAAGTTGATTCGAAAATAAAAGCACAATATCAAGTCAAGTTAAAAGGTTGTGCTAAAAAAATTACTTTTTTAGCACATGTTTATGAATTTAAGAGTTCCTTAAGTTGGAGACTATTTCAGTTGTTTTTTTTTCTCGGAATGTTTTTGGTAGGAAGCACCAAAATGAGATTTCTTAATTATTTCTCCGTAAGCTAATTTTCGGTAGAAAATTAAATGTGGATTTTCGTGATATGCGCACTTGTTCTAAGACACTCCCAAAGGTGGCCGTTAATTACTTTTTCAAAGATAAATTAATTGTAAAGAAGTGACAACGTAAGTAGCATACTAGTGAGTATTAAAAGAATTTTTTGTGTGTGCACAGGGAGTTTAAAAACCAAGCTTAAATGTTACAATTTTGTGAAAATAGAATTTACTGTTAATTTGGAGATAAATTACGCATTAAATTTATATTGTACGAAACTATATAAATCTGCATTTTGAAAAAATTAATGACAAATGCCGTAAAAATCATAAAATAAAAAAACAGTAAATATTTATCAGTGATTGAAGGGCCTAGTGTAAAAGTCGTTAAGTGACGTTTTTGTTAAAAATTACCTAGAAGCATTTTCGAATGTGTTAGGTACAATATTACCTTCCTGACGCATAATTTTGAGCAAAATAATATGTGCAAAGACATTTGTGCAAGTTGCCCAATAAACATCAATGCGAGTTCAGATCTAATCTTAAACGCGATTTCCTCGAAATTGTAAAAAATGTTACTTGACATCATTTCACACCATGCCCTTCAAATATTTTGTAAGCTATGAAGCGTATGCTAAAAAAACATTTTTAATATACTTGTTTAGTTCAACTCAACCAGGATTTAATACATCTCTTTATATAATAGACACTTTCTGTAACGCTCCCAGAAAGCTTTGCGATGCCTCAGTTGGCGTTGCATGAGCCTGAGGCACATTTACGCACGCGCTTCCCAAAGGTCGCGCATTGCATTGCGGGAAAAATAAAGAGCTAGGCGTGAGTAATCGATCGGCACTGGGGTGACCCAACTTTTCTTGATGGACGGCGAATTGAAATAAAGAACGTCAAAACCTATCGCTTTGACGTTCCGTGCATTTTCACAGGAAACCCATCTAGTTTTCAATAAAATTCAGTTAAAACCAAAAAAAAAAAATTCAAAAAGCAGAAATTTAGTTGATGCTTTAAATAAGATTTTATACGAAGTAAAACGGAAGGTCTAAATGATTACTAAAAAAAATTATTTTTGTGTTCTTTTATTTTTGGTTGATTTTCTATAAAACTTTTCACCGGTAAAAATTCTATTTAAATAAAAGTCTTTTGAATTTGTATTAAATATTTTTCAATTGATTTACTGTCGCATCGATTGAAGACGTTCTCTTTGTTTCGCATAGAAACAATTTCATATGCGGAATTTTCAATATTTTTCACTGCACTTCATATATGAGACATCCGTCTCGGTGTAGATAGTGGCAAAGACGATAAAGTTGGATAAGGTTACTAGTCGAATGCAAATTGTCTGCCAATATTTTTTTTTCGATCCGTGCCAACTCATCCAATCGTCTTCCTCAAACTATCATGCAAGGGTATCGACTTTTTAAAGAAAAACACAATATGTAATATACAGGGTGGCTCAAATGAATTTGGAATCACGCGTTTTATGCGTGTTTTTCTAACATTGGACTATACAGTATATTCACATAACGGATGTGGATAGCAGCAGTATACGTTCAATTTCTAGCTCACTCACAAACTCACTCACGAGCGAAGCTAATAGAGTCTAAAAATTGAGGTTACGTTGAACGTGATCGGTTGAACTAGGAAAAACTATTTTTTTTCATGCTTTCAGGTCGTCTTAATTAGAACTGTTAGGAAGCATTTCTGGGTGAAATGTGTTAGTAAAGAATGGCGTTCGCTACTCCCACATCCATTTCCTCCGAGAAAAAAATGGGTTTTGGTAATGAGGGAAGAAAGGGGGG
>JAQIWH010007242.1:0-11723 GCA_034695005.1 Cryptops parisi
GTATTTAAAATACTTTTTTCATGAAGTATTCGTATTAGTATTTCAAATACTTTTAGCCTGTATTAGTTACAACACTGCAGGGAAATAATATAATTGATTCAGTAATTAAATAACATTTAGTGAATTACTTTAAATTAATAATGTATGCTATCTATTAGTTTTATAATAGAAAATCACTAATTTATTAATTATTTAACAAAAATTTTATTTGACCTTTGGGTCTTCCTGTATAATAAAATTTGTACCACACCTGACTAAGCTATGTCATTGATTGACTGAAATTACAAAGCCCTCTCCAAAAACCCTTCAAATCTGTGGATGGACCACAGGTCAAAAAATAGGGTTTTCAAAACTATGACTGACGTCATCAAAGTTGTACGAAACGTCGCCCAAAGGGCAAAAAAATTTTGAATTTCCCTGCAAAACCCCTCATGTAATACGGCCTTTGATGTTAAAGGTTTTTAAATGTTAAAAGAAAAGTTTATTTTTTCTAATCATGTTTGGTATCTCCTAAAAGAAATGTGAAAACTGTTTTTAAATTCTGCATTTGTTCAGTAAAAGGTTTGGTGAAAAGAGACTCGCCCTGTATACATAATCTCATTATGCTAAAATATAACAGCTGGTAAATAATATTTTAAAATTTAATTGACTATTGGTCATATAATTTGGTTATAGAGATGTTCATAATAGTTTGGTATGAATATGTTTTAACAGAAATTTTAGCCCATGTCTAAAATGTTAATTTTAATATTGTTAGTGATATTTTCGAAATTTTAAGTTTTAATAGGAATTCAACTGATATAAACATGACTTCATGACAACATTCATAATGAATAAACATTTAGCAGTAACATCATGACGTGTGTTCCTTCTCTATTTTATCGTTCCGTCTCGATCAGCTTTTAGAGCAGTGAATCATACTGATGTATGTGTAATTAATGAAGAGGAAATAGGGAATGGTATAATTGAAAAATAAGTTTATAAACATGTTTATTGCGTATGTTTCATTTTTAAATTCTGTAATTTTGAATATCTTTGTGGTCATTTAACTTGGCAGGGAGGGTGTACATAAAAATGGTTACTTTGTTTCCTGAAATATAATAAATTTTGATGTACCTATTATTTTACATATTGACAGTTGGTTCAGTAATACTGTTTAATTTAATATATGCTTTATATTAGCTTTCCTTGTGAGTGAGTGAGTGAGTTGGGAATTGGTTGTGTGCTACAGACGTTTAATAGTATTGTGTAGGTCAATGGACCAAAAATCGCATAAAGTGAGAACCACATAAATCGAAAGTATTCTTAATATTACTACATTAGATTGCTTGGTTATTTTTGTAATTGAGTCTAGTAATTTCTTGATATACAAAATGTTTCTAAAAGGTCTAGTAACATTTTAACCAGCGCAAACAACGGGTCTAGAAACACTTCCCTTCCGAGATAACACAGGGTGAAGTCGCATATGTGTGCATGTCTCAATCGCTGTAGGAGTGCAAATGAGTAATGCATTTCTGAACCTGTGTTCATATAGGCTTTATGCTTTGTTTTGATGCGTAGCATCTGTGGTTGAAATTTGACAAGATATTTTAGGAACACCCTGTATATAGCACACAAAAAAATTTGAAATGTGAGTTTGTAAATATGTATCAATTAATTAATACAGATACAAGTACAATGTTTATTCATTACATTATAAGGTTATAGTTTACAATGACCTAAAGTCAAACGTGTAAAATTAAACATGTAAAACTCACGCACGGAAAAAATATCTGTATGATTTATGTTTAAAATAAAAACAAAACAATAAATATGAATTTGCGGAAATCAGGGGTGTCTAAAATTTGGATCATCTTGTATACTGTATGAAATAGTATCTATATAAGCTAGATTTCATATGTTATGAAAAATATTTTTGGAAATTATTTAGTTTATTCATGGATGAACAGAAAAGAAAATTATTATAAAAAATAAAAAGTGTCAATTATGTAGCTACAAATGCAATATAAAAAGCAATGAGCTGATTTAATATAAGTTTTGAACTTGAAATGAACGCTAGGAGACCCTGAAATTGCACCGTTGCAAATTCATTGACTTCACGTGTGAAACCACTATGTCAGCGTGTGTTACAAACATTTATGTACCAGTACGATAAAAAACTTGTTTTCTGTTATCTTTTTGTTGTGTCTCGTGTTTTTATGTTTTAATTGCCTGCAACCATTTCAGAAGGAAATGCAATAAAAACATAACCTACAATTTGTTGCCATTCTATGTGGTATGCTGCAATTTTGTTTTTGTGACGACATCCTACAATTTTATACATTTAATTGTTGCAGGAAATACTTCCAAGCTTCTTATTATTACTTGGATGATCCAGCTCCTCCACGTCGCCAGCCTGTCAACATGGCAGTCAATGAGTTGTATGGTAAGAACTGGTTTATTTTGCACAAAAATATTACATCGTAGAACACAGTGGGTTGGTGACGATTCACGTTTTGTTTTGTTTATTAGATGAATCCGATTACCAATCAATACCTGTTCATCTATGGGCGAAGCATGTAGCGAATCTACATGCGGACGGTGATATAGGATTTTCGAAAGAGTATGAGGTGAGTTTTGACAATGATAGTTTGTCCGCAATGTATAGAATTTAGACTTTTATAGATTGCCAATTTCAGGCAATGTATGAAATAATAGTTATGCTAAGGAAGAATTTAGCTTTAGGTTAAATCTAAGTTCAAATATATATATTTTTTTTTGAGGAAATATTGTTAACTAACTTAAACAGTTGTATACAAGGTGTTACAGCGGAATCTGGTTATTATAATCATGGATAATGTTATCAATCAGCTATTGCTATCATAATCAGTCGGTCTCTATACACTTAGTAATGTATTTTGATTGTTTAATGTTATCAGCCAGTTAGTGTTATCAAAAAGCATTAGTCCCAAAGTGATCATAATATCCGGATTCTACTGTATTTCATACTTTGTCAAAAAAAGGCTAGGTATGAAATGCCTTGATTTCTATGCATCGTCAGTAACAGATATATTCTTTTAACATTTCTTTTTGTAAATGTTCTTTGTGGTTTTTTCAAACACATTTTGGAAACTATTTTATAGGCTATTCAACAAGCTACAGCAATAGATTATCAGTCGGATCAGTCTCAAGTGATTGAAAACAAGATCAAAAACCGCTATCTAAACATAGTGGCATGTAAGTACATTTATTAATTAAGTTGAAATAATATCGTTATTAATTAAGTAGCAAAATTTTAAAAAAGCGAAATGTTTGCTTGTTTTTTTGTAGATGATCACAGTCGCGTTACTATGAGACAGTTACCTGGGCAGAAGAAATGCAGTGATTACATCAATGCCAATTACATAGACGTGCGTAACAAAATATTCTAACTGAGATTTGGGTGTTGGAATTTGTATGTTTTAACAGTTGTAAGGGTTATTTATTTATTTGTTTGTTTTATTTTTTTGTGTAGGGTTACAATAAACCAAGAGCCTACATCGGGACACAAGGTCCATTGCCATCAACATTCCCTGACTTTTGGCGAATGGTTTGGGAGCAGAGGGTTGTCATCATTGTCATGATTACTAACTTGGTTGAGAGAGGAAGGGTGAGTCATAATTAGTATTATCAAATTTTTTTATGTTTATCATTAATTATTGAGGGTATCGGTGTAACGTAATGGTTTGTGTTCCTTATGGTTTCTGCAGCGCAAGTGTGACATGTATTGGCCAAAGGAAGGAACAGAGATGCATGGATTCATCCAGGTGAAGTTTGTAGCCGAGACTGTGATGGCCACATATACTATTCGCACTTTCTCCATCCGCAACACCAAAGTGAAAAAAGTGAGTCTGTCGAAGTATTGAGTCATGGTGTTATTTTAATTGTCCGTGTGATTTTTGTTTTATATTTTACTAACAAATAATTTTTTTTGATAGAAACACCAATCGGAGCGCATGGTCTACCAGTACCATTATACCAATTGGCCAGACCACGGGGTTCCAGAGCATCCGCTTCCCGTGCTCAGCTTCATCCGTAAGTCCTCGGCTGCTAACCCTGACAATGCGGGACCAATCATTGTTCACTGCAGGTGAATGTTCAGCTATGTTACGTTGATTATAGTCTGTTGTTTTGTGAACATTATGTAGAGTAATTTTGTTTCATTCCAGTGCTGGAGTTGGTCGGACGGGGACATACATCGTGCTGGATGCCATGTTGCACCAGATTAAATACAAACTCGATGTCAATGTGTTTGGTTTTCTGAAACACATCCGCCAGCAGCGAAATTATCTCGTGCAAACTGAGGTATGGTACCATGTGTAATGAGTGCTATACAACTGTGTATATAAATATCATTTACTAATAAAACAATAGATAAATTGAGTTGGGTAGAAAAACTGCATAAATTCAGTTACGTCGTGATTTATTAAAATGCATATATTGAATGGTTTTAGATCAGTCTGTAACAAACAGACATTGGGTTGCACAGACATGGGTCGCCATTATGGAGCAAAAATGTGGAACAAACTATTGTAAATCTTAAATTTTTTGTGATTTCTTTGTTTTTGTCGCTTTGCTTCCTGGTTGTTTCACTTGCTTTTGCCACTTCAAAAACAATGTCACGATCCTGATCCCGATATTTGGAAAAACAGCATAATTGCATTTATAAATTAGCACGATATTTGGAATAACGGCGTAATCGCATTTTTAAATTAGCCTTTAAGTTGAAACCTGTCAACTTAAGTGAACAGAATTTTTGAAAAACATGTTCATTTTCTTTCTATAAATGTACAGTTGACAGGAATTATCTTAAACTTGAAGGGGCCAGTAGGCCAGTTTACCCTTTTTCTCAAAACAATATTTTTGGAGTTACATTGTTATTCCACCCAACTCCTCAATTACAAATAACGGATAAGACAAGGGATAATTGTTCTTTGTTGTTTCTTGAAATGAATAATGTTGATTTTATTTTGTTTGAATTGTGTAGGAGCAATATATCTTTCTTCACGATGCGTTGCTGGAAGCCATTGAAGCTGGAGAAACGGACGTTGGTTCTTCCTATTTGTCTTACTACATTCAGGGATTACAAACATCAGACTGTGGGAACACGGAACCTAATGTTCTTGCTGTTGGTGGAAGTGGCGAAAAGTCGTCGTGGCAACTGCTAGAAAGGCAGTTCAAGGTACGACCCAATGTGACGTCCTGTACGTTTTATTTACTTCTATTACCATGGACTGTATTATAAGTGAAATACTTGGTTTTTTCTTCTGTAGCTTATGACTTCATTCGTACCAAAAGACTTTCACTTGGCATCAGCAAGGAAAACTTGCAACACACCTAAAAATCGTTGTACGGATATACTTCCAATTGAGGCCTACAGAGTTCACATCACTCCCAAACCAGGAACGGAAGGATCCGATTACATAAATGCAACATTTTTGCAGGTAAATTGACTGACGATCTTTACGGTGGTTTACAAGGCCAGTAGCAAGCGAGGCGACTAGATCGCCCTGCGATGAAAGACAATTAGTTAAGGTCGACAAGAGCATGAGGATCTGACTATGATCAAGAAATATCAGGCTTGTCTGATATTGATGAGTATGGATAAGCATCTTGCCTGTGACCCTGTCGTAGGCAGTGCATTCCAAAAGTCATTAGGGTCATTTTATTTTTTTAATTCATCATGGTTTTGTATTTTGTTTCAGGGTTTCTCAAAGTTAAAGGAGTTCATTATTACACAACATCCTTTACAAGAGTATCTTGCTGATTTCTGGCAAATGGTTTGGGATCACAATTCTCAAACAATAGTCATGTTGTCCTACATCGATGAAAAGGTAATTATCAGTCAGTTTAACTTACGTACAACGAGGACTATTTGTTACACTTTGTTTCGGTAATAAAGCAGACAATGTCACAAAGTTTGACTCGAGGATTTGTTATTTGTTTGATTCAAGGATTATGAAAAGTTTTGGCCGGCGGAAGATGATGTTTTTGATTTTGAAACGTTCAAAGTCAAAGCATCGGGAGAGACTTGTCATCTAAATTATACAACACGTGATTTTCTTCTTCAGTCCACTCAGGTCAGTCACTTATCATTTGCGAAGACGTAACAAATCATTATTTTTTTATGCTAATTGTTTTTTTTTGTTTAATTAATGAAATGATTGGTTGATTAATTCTGTTATTTCAATTTTGTCACAGGATGATTATGAATTGGTATGCCGTATATTGCACATGGCTCATTGGCCAGAATGTTGCTCTCCACTCAGCAGCGTTTTCGATTTGCTCCACTTGGTTCAGCAGTGGCATGTTGAATATCAAAACGGTCCATTGGTTGTTGTAGACAAGTAAGAAACGTTTTCTCATATTGTAGAAATATAGTAGACTCTTGTTATTTTATTCGCCAATTATCTGCTCTCTGCTGCGGTGTAAAGTTTGTATGTACTCTTCTCAGTAATTCAGCACTCTCGCTAATCTGGCACCTTCTGTGCAGGGAATTTTCGGATTAGCAAGAGTCTACTGTATAGTGAATAGACTGTTTTATTTAGTTGGATTTTTTTATATATAGATGTATATTTATCGATGATTTTGTTTGGGTTTGTGTAGATTTGGAGGCACGGAGGCAGCTACGTTCTGTTGTCTTATGTTGCTGCATAAACTGCGGGATTTTGACGATTACGTGGATGTTTATCAATATGCAAAGTTATACCACATGAGAAGGCCAGGAATATGGAAGTCTCAGGTAATTGATTCATGCTGAGTTTGAGATTCAGTAACGCCCCGAGTTAGCAAGTTGCATGTTACATGCAACTTGCTTAAATTCGCGGTTATATAATACATCTCAAAGATTAAAAAATATGAAAATTTTGAAAATGCTAGCGCTTATGAACTCGTTTGAGGCTTTGCACAGCTGCATCTTTGACAGCCTTATTTAGTGCAGTAGTAAATGCACATTTCAGTTTCAGTTGTTATCATGCTTCATGTTATCTTACAAACTTATATATCACTGGTAGTGAATTTTACTTAGCATAAAATTCAAGTTATGTGAAGATTTATGATAATACAGGGTGTTACTGTATAAGTTTTTGTAATTTTTATTCAAGAAAAAGATAATCCAGGTGAAAATTTATATCTTTTATTAATATAGATTTGTGTTAAAGTAGTCTTCTGCATTAAAAATGCATAAACAAAAAACTGTAACACCCAATTCATTGAAATTGAAGAGTGCTTAAAACAGGGCTATCTTAGATGTATCTCCGACTAAACCGAGAGCTGTCAATAGATGATGCTAGTGGTATTAAAATCTAAGACATTTTCACATAACATGGTTTTGCAGTGTTCATAACGATAGTTCCACACCCATGTGGCATCTATCATTACGATTGATACATAGTAGGCTACTATATAAACATAGTTCATAACCTCTCAGTGTGGAGTAATGTTTAACTTCAATTATCTCATGATTGACATGACTTAGAGCTGAAAATAGCTGCACTGTACAAAAAAATTTCAAATTTTATATATGTACAAAATATTGAGAGAATATTAGTAATTTTTCAACCTGTTAGTAATCCAATGACATCAATTTTTGTTTATGACATGACACAAAGAGCTGAAAATAACTGTAGTACAGACTTTTCTAAATTTTTCTTAAATGCACAAAATTTTGACAGGATATTACGATTATCTTTCAACTGGCTAGTACTCTTGTCAGCATAGATCTTTTCTTTTAGTATTCTAGTTTTCTCAGTATATTGCAGTATTGCTTTTCTATTGCAGGATGACTATTTATTCCTTTATCGGGCTATGGAAAGTATATGTTCCACCGTTAAACCAGCCCCAAGTCCTAGTGCCCTCCCGCCGCCAGTAGTCATCCCGAACGTCAACGGCCACGTCATCAACGGCAATGGTCACATTCCCAACACGTTGATTGTTGCCACGAACGGCAACGGAACAATCGTCACCAACAAAGCTGATGCAACCACTGTGGAAGTGACAGCGTAAAAATAATGTTGTTCAGTGGAGATGCTGCTGCTGCGCTCAATTTCTTGTTGTGAAAGAGAAGAAAATAAATAACAACAACAACAACAGTTCTTTACTGCCAGTGAACGGATTTAATCAGTCACTTTCCAAAAAGAGTTTTATCTCCGCCCAGTACCACTGATGTATTGTCAGGAAACTTAGATACTTTTACTACAAAAAGAAAAATGGATTTTTTGTTTGTTTTTCACGTACTCCTGCATTTTTCCTAGGAGGCCATTGGCTAAATAAGCCATGTTCTTCTCCCTCCGGAAGAAATGGATTTTTGTTGTTTTTTACCTTCAATTTTTGTTTTCAATGAAATAGTTGCTCTGCCTTAAAATAAGACGTAGATGACAATATTGACTGTTATATACTTTGCATTTAGACCAGAGAAACAAAAAGTTTTCTTGCTAAAATAATCAAGTGTGTGTGAATCCAGCAAGTTGTTCATAACTAATAATAGGAAGAAAAAAAGCTATGACTTTAATATTGCTTTATATTGTAAAACTATTCAAGCGGAGGGAGGACATGCTGTTTTGTTGTTTTCGAAGTTCGCCACAACGACGGAACAGTCGGAAAAAAAATTATATACATTTTTTGTTTTTATTTCTTCATCATCGTCATCCACATTTTTGTCACCCCTTCATCGATACTTTGGTGTGTGTTTTTTCATCACTTAGAGACTTTTTTACGGTGCTCGACGTCGGTACGCAAAACAGATGAAGAAAACGGAAACAGCAAATGCCGTTAAGATGAATTGTGTGTAATGATCTGTTGGATATCATTCCATAGCGGAGATGTTATTTAACACAGTTTGCTGTTGTAGCTGCATGCATACAATCCCTATTTGTAGCTTTAGTTGTATAAGATCATAGTGAAGTTTAATATTGATGATTATCGTAAAAATCATGTTGGCTGACACAGAATTTCTTTTCCGATCTCGTCGTGGAATAATTCCATTTTTTTTTTTTAATAATAATAATAATAATAATAATTTTCCATATTGCGCTATATCACCTTAGTTTCACGAGATGCGTTTCTCCCAAATACACAAAAAACCTTGCAAATCAATCCTTTTTTTAAAACGTATATATGTATACTGTAGTTTATATGATTTTTGTTTTTTACCACTTTATTTTTTTTTTTAATGATAGGTTTTTGCTACGTTTCACATTGTTCAGATGATCTTACATAATTATTGTTTTTAATTTACTGGTGGATATAAATTTTATTTTTTAATGATTTATCTTCTTCACCCAACTCAAGTTCAGCTTTGTGTGTGGACTCTAAGAGAAAACGTCGTTGGCAGTGTTACGTGTAAAATTCCATTCTTGTGTATAAAACATCTGATATTTATGACTTTCTTTTTTAATGAAACAAAAAATCGATTTTGTAGTTTTGTTTTACTGTAAATTATTTCATGTGATGGCTGGTTGACAGTCTATTAAATGTTTTTTTTAATGCGTAGCACGATTACATCAATACATGGTTGATAGGGTACTTTTCGATTAGATGCCCTTGTGTTGTTGCTACTATGAGTTTATTTTGCAGGTTCGGTTGGGAAAGAAACAAAAACGTATTAAATGTATGGTTTTTTTAAATTTTCCTAACCTGCAAAATAAAAACCCAATATCAAGTACAAGCGAATAACAACACGAGAGGTGGGGTCTAATCAAAAAGTACCGTTTTTGAAGAAAAAAATGTTTACACTTTATTTTATTGTAATTTATTTGAAACAATGTATATAATCCATGCATTGCTTAGAATGCCTATTTTTTTTTGGTGAAGTATGAAATTAGCATTAAGAGTTTGGTTTAGGCTAGGTTTAAAACTTGGCCTGAATTTAGGTTAGATTTTTCATAGATAAAATGTTAACTAACTTAAACAGTTGTATAAAAGATGTTACTTCCTACTTCATCAAAAGAGGTTTAGGCATTCTATACATTGCCGATGACATTCAGTAATGAAGGTACAGTGAAACTTCTCTACAGGATCATCCCCATTCAAGGACCGAAAAGCGATCTCAAAGGATCGTTTTTGTTCGGAACGGATTTTTGGCCCACTGATTTCATACTAATAATATCCCCATTAAGGGACCAGCTTACTTGGCCTTACCTCCCTCAAGGACCACTATTTCACTATGTCGAACAGGAAAATTGTTTTTAGTTTTAAACAATATTTTTATTTAGTTTACAAGGCAACTTTTAACCTCTGGATCATAAATTGTTTCCGTTAGTGTGAGTTTCCACAGGTGAAATATAATACAATTTCAATTCACAGGACCAGCAAATGTTTCCATTGTAGACAAGTTTCCATTGGTCCAGGTTTCATTGTATCGTTTTTTATTGTTTTTTGAGCTAAGAAATCTTAAATGTTTCAATCCTATGGGGTTTTATTATAGCACAACATATACAAATAGATTTACTTAATATACGAATTGTAATTTTTTTTCAATAATTGAATGTTATTCAAGTTAAAAAATAGTTTAAAATACAGTACATATTAATACAAAATTGTATACTGATAAAATACCAACAAACGTACCATTTACACCAAGAAACGTATGATAACTAAATTTTTATTTTTACTAATCAAACTTCAAAGTTTAAAATAAAAACAAAATGGCAAAATTATACAAAAAACGTAAGTTTGCAAACTTCGTCTCATCAAATTAATTTAAAATAAAACTTTGAAATGTTAATAATTTTGTGTTTTGTTAGAAAAATGCTGTTTAGAGCGTGTCCGTGTATAGTATTCAAAAGTACTGTATGCAATTAATAATAATAATAATAATAATAATAATAATAATAATAATAATAATAAAGGTTAATTGCGTTCAAATTCTGAACAATAGGACATATTACAAACACACAAAAAGAAGGTAAACTTAATTTCTAAAACATTTCAAGGCAAATTGAAATAGTCATAAAAATGGAAATAAAACACATTGTGGTAATTAATTAATTAATTAACTAAAGTTAAAGACATTATGACAAAAAACATGAAAAATAAAAAATCTTATATCATGATCTACAAATGACATGTGACAATCAAAGTTGCGACAATGCACTCGAAAAATGAACGATGATAATCTCTAAAACGATAATGAAAATAACACCAAACAAGAAAACTTAGAACTTATAATAGTTTAAAACACTATGGTAATTAGATAAATAACCAAAGTTAAAACACTATGATAAAAACATGAAAATAAAAACCTATATGACAATCTACAACTGACAAGAGACATGTCAGTTGTAGACATGTCAGTGACATCAGATTTGCAGCTATGCACTCGAAAAGTGAATGATGAAAATCTCTAAAAATAATGATCAAAATCACACCAAAACATGAAAACTCAGAACTTGTTATAATTTTAAAGAGTGTGAGGTTCAAAAGATAACCCAGTGTCATACTTCAAAACCAGAGTAAGTTGCTATTTACTACCATAGTAAATAGTCCCTGGTCTGATACAGGAATGGACTGGACACAAATCTGTTTCAGGCTAAACTGAGACGTTGAGCCCTATATATCTTAAGGTATATATTTGCATATTTTCTCTTATAGAGCTATAGTAGCATATTCGGAGTTTTACGACAATTTTTAATCATAGAATAAAAACTAAGGTAAACAAAAAAGAAAAAGACTTACCCTAGGTAACTGACCGGGTGGAATTAATTAAT
>JAQIWH010007243.1:0-11723 GCA_034695005.1 Cryptops parisi
CGTTAATTCGCATAAATCGATGCATCAAATCGAGACATCAAAGTGATGGATGTTTTTTTGCATTGTGTATGTGCATACAGTATATCTGTATAATGACAGAGTATATAAAGAGCGTGCCTCAAAAAAGCATTTTTCAATGAACTGTACTTGTTAATAAAGTACGCGAGTTTTCATGTGGATGTAATAAGTACTGTAAATCTGTAAATGCATCATCGTGTGGTGAGAAACAACTCGTCGTCGTACCTTCAGTAAGGCATGAGGTTGGTACTTGTGGCCTGCTGGCCCAGGAGGCAAAAAACAAAACAAACAAAAAACAAAAAAGAAAAGTCAAGCGGCAGTAGTGTCGTAGCCTAGAGATGTTATGATGCACTGTGTGGATGTAGTTTTTAGCTTGCTGCACCAATCAGTGAGGTCAGTGTGTGGCCAGGCACCACCCTTGGGGCACATCCTTCTCAACCCAACTTGGCTGATTCACGCTCCTGCCATCTTAACTCACAGCCAGAGGCCCAAAAACTACATAACTGACCTCACCATCTTGCTGTTGTTGTTTTTAGAAATAAAAACTTTTTTTTTTTTTTTTTAAAAATATTTTTTTTTCTTATCATTAAAATATAATAATTCCCTATTTCGGAAATCTTTATCCAGTTTGTTTGTTTTGTTATTTTGGTTCCAACTTTGGTACCGTTGATTTTATTGCAAGAGTTTGATAGCTGGACTTTTCGGATTTTCCAAGATGATTTTCAATAATCGGCCGTTGACCGTGATGGTGTTTTTCTCTTTTTAATCAGTTGTAAGCCTTGTTCCACTATCAACGGCTGCTTAACCTTGCCGCCAACTGTTAATATAGGATTTAACTAGTTCAAGGGAACAAAACTTGGATCAGGATTTGTAACTTTGGACGGTCATTCCCCTGTCTCTCTGATCACGCATGAAATACATGAGATCAGTTTCCGTTAATGACACCGTGGTCACAGGAAGTTCCACCCCTCCTCTCTCTCCCGCGAATTTTTTTGTATCCATATAATAAAATGAAAAGCGAAGGGTTTGTCACCTGAGATGCAAATTCGCAGGACAACCCATCCATTAGAGGACAATGGTAACGTGTGCGCAATTCCTCTTTAATTCAGATCCTGGATTGCCCAAAGTTTTTTTCTTCCTTTGCTAACAGTTTCTAAAGTCGATGCACGTGTTCAATGATGGTGATTACCCATTAAGGAGGCACTTGATCCTTTTAAGACGTATGAAAAAATGGTTCTTCAAAATATGTTTTTTTTTTATGTTTAGGGCTTGTGGCTTGTCTGACGTGTAATGCTTCGTTTAGACATGAGACATAATTTGATAGCACCATCCACAAAAGTGTTGGTTTATAGTTTTTTTTCATTTCTTGGAAAAGTTAGAAGTGCAGTATTGGCATAGTCTTTTACTTACAGTAATAAAAAATACTGTACTACAGAACTTCTGTAATTCAAAAATTATTTTTTGTGTTTTTTCTTGGACTGTGTTTTAGTCTAGATCGTTCTTTTTACAAGAATTTTTTGATGTTTCATGATTTATGAGATTATTTTGTCTTCAACACGGTGATTTGAACCTATTTCTTGGAAAAGTCCGAAGTACAGTATTGACACAGTCTTTCACTTACAGCAAAAACTGAATAGAACTCCCGTAATTCAGAAATTATTTTTTTGTGTTTTTCTTAGTGTTTTAGTCTGGATTGTTCCTTTTACAATAATTTCTCAATGGTCCATGATTTGTGAGATCATTTTGTTTTCAACACGGTGTTCAAATTTGAACCGGATTTGGTTTTACGCAAAAAAAAAAAGACCAGTCGTTAATTTGTTTCAGCCAACAAAATTTTACCGTAATTAAAACAAATTGTTCAAATTTTAACCGTAAAATTTGAACTTCTTGTAAATTGATTGCAACATTTCTGTTTGGTAATTCCGGTGTTTCTTCTGGAAGTAGTGGACAAGAATACATTGGTTTTGCATTTCCATCACGGACTGCTTCCATTGTCATAACAAAACGTCAATAATCTTGAGAGTTGAGACAAACTCTCCAATGAGACATTTACCTTCGAAGACTTTTCGAAGAACTTTCCTCCAAAACAACACAGACAGCCGTAGTACAACCACGAGGACATTGAACGACTGCAAGATAAACATCATCCACCTTTTACTACATCATCATTTTCTTCGTCTGCCATTTGAAGGAATTGCTTTTGATCGATTTTTCTGACCTTGAGCACGTGCCATTGGGTCTTATCCTCTTTTGAATTTTTTTCTGCTTTACGTTTATATATTTTTTTGGTCTCCTTTCAACAAGTCCTATTCTGTCGTGGTCGTATATAGTCTATATCTATATATGTATGTATACATTTTCTTTTGCCACTTGTGTGTCCTTAGTAAAAGGGTTTTCACCCCTAGTGTAAAAACTGGGAAAGAAAATACATCTTCAGAGGTCGTTGCACTTTGGTGGTAATAAAGTGATACTATAAAAAGGGGTCTGAAAGTGAGAGTTATGTTTACTATACGTTGACTTTTAAGTTACTGTGTCGGGTTATTTTAGGATTTGGAATTTTGGTACTGTACAATGAAAAGTCTTTGTACTACAAATTATCTCTTATGTCGTTGTGTACATTAAGCATCTATTTTTAGTAGTTCCATGAAAAAAAATGAGGATAATTGAAAAAAAAAATGGCGCGTGTTCAAAATTGAATCGGATTTTTTGTTTGTTAAAAGTCACACACAAGTCTGCGGCAAATAGAATTTGGTTCAAATTTGAAAAACAAAATTGAAATTTGTAAAAGATAACTGGATTGTTTTTTTTGGAGGTTTCAAATTTTATATAGACACCTTGGTATTTAGTAGACATGGGTTGACGATTTTACTGCTGACAATTTTACAACATAGTTTGTTTTTTTTTCGTCCTTTTTTTTTTACAATAGTAGTTGGTGGTGAGAAAAACTTGCAACCCTTTGCACCCTGAAAACAGGATTGCGTTGTAACCCTTTGCTTTCGGAATGGTTGGTTCCAAGACGGCATTTCCGTTTATGGCCTTGAGCGCTTTTTCGGCCATTGTGTTTTTTTTATACCACTTTGTCTTTGACTTTTCTTTTCACTTTTGTCCATAGTTTTTCTGTTTAGATGCAGCATTGGTGAATCTAATTTCTGTATCTGATTTGATAAACCTGCATATTTTTTTTTTACGACAATTTTAGTTTTTCATTCAGAATTTTCAAGCAGGGTATCGTCCACGTAATAGAGTGTCATATTTAGTGAAACTAATCGTTACAAAACTCAATATCGCTACTTACTTATGACTTGTTTCAAAACGTATCGTATCGTCTAGGACTGTATACGTTATCGTGTCGTAAATATCGTGAAACGACATTTAAACTTCAATAAGTGTCCAATCACATTGCAAACTTCCAGGTGTGTTGAAAAATAAACCGGATTTTGTTGGACCCAAGAAGGCTATTAATATTTTTCTGCTTCAACAAAATCCGGTTCAAATTTGAACACTGCTTACAAATCTTTGCCGCGTATTCTTTGGGGGGTATTTTAGAGTACCATCTCGTTGGGGGCGATAAGTTTGAATGGTTTTGCACCTGTACCACCTTGAGCTAGGTCTGATGATCTTTTGCTCGAGTCAGGGTGATAAATTTAGTTCAGAGAAATGGCAGTGTCTGCAAGCAGCCCTCATGTCAGGTTTGGAGCCCAGCCCTTGTTTAGGACCTGGAAGAGTCGATTAGCTAAAAAAGAGTTGGGTGCTGAAAGAGTTTGCCATGTGAAATTTCTTATTCTTCTTCTCCTACTACTTTTCTTTCTAATGCCTCTCGACATGAGATCCTAGTCTCTCATGCGAGGTGCATGACAACGAAGGAAGAACAGGTTACCCGCTTCCAAAGAACATACATCACTGCAAATGATTCTCCTCAACGACCTTAATTTCTGTTTTTATTTTGTGTTATGTATGTTGTTGTTTATTTTTTTCTTGCATTTATTTAGATAAGTAACATTGATCTTGTTTTGAAGTTCAGGCGCGTTTGTCTTTCGACCCTCTGGCAGTTGATATGCTTCTGAAGTTGGGTTAGGAACTTCGAAGACCTTGAAGAATTTAACATACGATCCTTTTAAAAATTTGTAATGGCTAGTTTCCGATTTCGTTGTGATTACTCCGATAATAAGCTTCAGAATATATGTTTGATATGTGTTTCATGAAATGCTAACCAACTTCAGTCTCAACATCCATTAGTGCTCAGACAGTCTTTGGAATAAACTTTGCGAACTCTTTTTAGTACGGCAAAGAGTTCTTATAAGAAACTTGATTCTTGATAGAGTTCTTTGAAATGTAATGTCTCAAATAGGTCTTGAAGAATTTAAGATGGGATTCTTTTAAATTGGTATTGGTTAGTTTAGGATTTACTCGGACTATGAGCTTAGATAGGTTCAGGATATATCAATTGCAGTATGTCCATCATGGAAAGCAACGCCAATCTCAACATTCATTTGTGTTGAGACTGCCGTAGAGTCGACTTTGGAGACTAATAACTGATTCTTATAAGGTTGATTCTTTGAAATATAAAGTTAGAAATACTCAAGATTTGATTATTTTTGTCAGTTTAGATTTAGTCGGATAATAGGCTTAGATAAGTTCAAGATATATGCTACCGGTACTATGTTTGTCCTTTATGCTACACCGATCTCAACTGGTGATAATACGACTGTTTTTGAGTTGATTTTGGGCACTGATGAAAGGTTCGTACAAGACGTTTGATTCTTGAAAGAGTTCTTCAAATTACAAAGATTCCAAGAGCTTGTGGGATAGTTGGAATTTTCACTTTTTTTTTTAACGATTTTTTGATCAAGCATTTCACACCACCGACACCGAGTCTTCAAAAACTTGACGTTTTCTTAGGCTAGAAATAATTCATTTTGGAAAGGTTGAGCTGAAATGTGTTTGTCGTTTTGGGTTCTTGGTTTATTGATCGGAGCTTCGCAGAACATGTTTTCGATTTTTCCACTTAGTTTAACCTGGGACAACAGTTTCTTGGATTTGCCTCATCCGATTTTTGTCAGGTTTTAAGAAATGCATTAGTTCCTTCTTTAAAAAGATAAAAGCAAAGTTCCAAGAACAAGATCTTATAGGAAGTTGCGTGAATTTGTTTTTGTATTCAGATTGCTGATTAACTTGGATCCAGCAGAGTGAATTATGCAGTTTTTAAACATGGCGGAACTCTATTGGTCGATGGTCAGTGTCGAAGAAATTTCGACTCAGTAAGAAATTGCTGTCGCAAGTTGTTGTGTTTTTTTCTTCGGTTATTTCATGAATTTTGGAAGTGGAGATTACATTAGGGGTGAGAGAAAGTTTTATTGCAGTACTTTGAAATTCCAACTGTAATCTGGCTAATCTTATGCTTCTGGAGAAAGTTTGGTAAACCCGTTTTACGATGGCACATGTTGCCTTTTTCTCTCTTTATGCACACTCTTTTTTTTTTCCTAAGGAAATTTTTTGGTTTACATTATGAACCTTAGAGGATAAGAGGTCAAGGACTAAACCTTAAAGGCTGAAAGAAAAAAATATCAAAGAAAAAAAAAATATCAACAACTGCTGTTTCTACAGCACGTGCCCAAGAAAAAATCTTGATAACAAACCAACATGTTCTTAAACTTGAAATATGACTTACAAAAACCTAGAAGTTCTGCAAATCTTTGTTTTGGTAGTGAGTCCAAAACGTATATTAGTTTAATACGTTCTTTGACGAATATCTTGAAATGCTGGATACTTCATTCCAAAAAGCAAAACAAGGAAGAGGGTCTGTTTTTTGGGAAGAACTCGGTGAAAGGACATGTCTTGTTTTTTTGTTGGTGGGGGACCATTTTCTAGGGTTGTGTATCACTAGAAGGATCACTTTGCTGTGTCTTCTTCTTTGTCTTTATCTGGATAAAGGAGTGCAATGAACTTGAAGAAATCGCTAAACACCAAACGACGTGCAGGAACCCAATGGACTTGCCTATCACTTGCCCTTATCTCTTACATGTTTTGATGTTCGGTTTTATACTTGGAGGTTTACGAAACATCAAATCTTCGATATTTATATGCAGAATTATTTGTTGACATGTTGATCTTTATATATATACATACACCGAAAGGCAATTTTCAAGAATTGTTGGAATACGGTGAAAAATGACATTTATTGTCTTTTTGGTTTTTTTAGGGGTTATATTTTTATTGATTTTTAGTGTGTTAAAGAGACGATAGTTGTACAGGAAGTGACGTAAGAAGTTTAGTAAAAAGAACGAAGGATAAAAAGAAAGATGGAAAGAGCAAAAAAAAAAGTTGCCTTCCTCATGAGAAAAACGTCCGGTTATAGGCCTATGCAAAATGGAGGTGACCTTGAAACAGGCTTGGATGGCCCCAGGCCCTATCATTCACTCTCCCTTTCGTTCCATCTTTGCCTTGAAATCTAAAAGCACCACTTTTGGAAGGTAGTCGTTGGGTTGTGTTTTTTGTCATGTATATTTTTATATATACATTTGCCTCCCCTCCCGTCACCTCCTTTTCTCTTATGCATGCATGGGAAACTGTTTTCCTTTTATTTAAAGATGAAATTTTTTTGTTCAGCCATAGTGTTATGAATTTGCAAAACTGGGTAAACTGAAAAGAAATTGGTACTTTGGTGTTTTTAAATATTATTTACTGTAAGCATAGAAAATGTGATTTAAGTACCAGTTTGACTTATTGAGTAGGGAAAAAAATGTGAATTATACAAATTTTAAGGCATAGTTGGGGGGGGGGTATAAGAAGTAGTAATTGTTTTATAACAAGCTAGGAATTTGCTGTGAGATAATATTTTTTGTTGAATTTCTTTTTTTTAAGTTAATGTGTATTGAAAGAATTCACTTTGAAACATGATGTTTAATGATTTTGAACATTTTGAATCGACGTTTCTTTTTCCTCTTAATGGTCTTCTTTCATACTTCGTTTCATTTCATTACCATTAGAGGGGTAAAGTTTATACGAAATTTACCATTTTAAATTATATTTTTCCCTAGTATATGGTAACATGTCACCGATAGAATTTATCACCAGTTAAGCTGAAATATTTTCTTGACTGAAGCTCTTTGAAGAAGGGTGAAACGTTGATTTGCATGCTCGAGTACATCAGAAAATTACCCAGTGAATTAATACAAATACAGTGTTAACATATTATATTGCTATAATGAACTATAATGAATGAAAAATGTTGAATAGGTGGGTTAAACAATTTTCTGAACAAAACCCTTTGAAGGTTGAAACGTTGATGTGCATGTTCAAATACATTAAAAATTTACCCACCGAATACATAAAAATATATTGCCATAATGAATTATAAAGAATAATTTGATTGAACAATTTTTCTAAATGAAACCCTTTGAAGGAGGGTGAAACGTTGTTGTGAATGTTGAAGTACTTTAAAAAAATTACCCACAAAAACCTTAAAAAAATTGAATACATAAAAATATAATGAATAAGTAAATAAATATGTGAATAAATAGAAATATATTATCAATATACTGGATGTCACCAATAAACCTTTTTTTGAACAAAATCCTTTGGATGAAGCGAAACGTTGTCGTGCATGTTTAAATATCTTTAACAAAAATCTAAAGAGCATAAATAGAAATCTATTATTAATATACTGCACAGTATGTCACCAATAATCTGTAACCAACAGCAGGATGAACCTGTCTTGAACGAAACCTTTTGGAAGAAGGCGAAACGTAGACGTGCATTTTGAAATATCTTTTAACCAAAATTTAAAATGAAACAATTTAAAGAGTAGATTACAGAGTATATCGGTACGTTGCCTTTGATGATTTTCCAAGAACTATCATTTTAGTCGAATACAGGGTGTATGTGAAATGGAGAAATTGTTTAGGAATCGACCTCTCCAGTTGACTACTAGTTGATCATAACTTTACTAGAAGAAAACTTGGGAGCGCAATCGCCCTAGGCGCGTGGGGCCCAAGTAGGAAATTTCCACAACGACGTTTATTTTAGCTCTGCTTTGAAAAAGAAAAGCTGAAGAAGAAGAAGAAGAAGAGATGATGAAAATGTTCCATGGATGCAAAAAAATGGACGCAGCTTAATGATAATAAGAACTTGATAGCGAGAAACATTAAAAGGCAAAAGGGAGTCGAGGTTTGGGCTCTTGATTATTATGACTACTCATTACGGAGTCAATAAAATTTTGTTGAACCCTTTTTTTTTTGTAAGGGGGTGGTTTTTTTATTATAATATAATTTTTTTTGTAAGAAGTGAGATAGTTTCGTAAAATTAAATATCCTCGAGCAATTTTCCTGAAGGAGCTGAGGTACTCTGAGCATGATAGGTATATCAGGGAAAAAAATGGGAGTGATGATGATGTCAAACAAACAACTGTTGCAATGTTAATAATTGCATTTTATTACGCGAAGAAATAGTTTTAATATATATATATATAAATGAGTAAACATAGTCATTCGAACGGAACGAAAAGCCGTACCTTATCTAAAAGTGGTTAATCTAGACTTGTAAACTCGTCTTTCGATAATTCGAGAACTCGCACCAACAAATTTGTTTTGCACGAGCTAAACAATAAAACAAGTTGGATTGAAAAAAAAATGCGGTTTAAGAATACATAGTTTCGATTTATACGAATTTAGATTTATTTGCGAGCTTTCAGTTATTCGATATTCGATTTTTTATACAAATTTAGATTAATGTGATTTTTCAGTAACGCGATATTCCATTTTTGAGTTCTCCAAGTTTCAATTTATGCGAATTTAAATTAATGTGATCTTCGAGTAACGTGATATTCCATTTTATTTAAGAAATTCCATTTCTGATTCTAGCGAGTTTCCATTTATGCTAATTTTAATGTATGCGAAGATTAATGTAATGTTCGAGTAACGCGATATTCGATTTGGACGAGTTTTGAAACATTCCATTTCAAGGTACTGCAATTTTTAATTCGATTACAAGCAAATTTTGTTACATTGGACTTAAGCGGTTTTCGATTTATGCGGTTCTCATTTTATGCGATTTTTTTTGTTTATTGGAGTATATTAGTATAAATATTATAATATTAGTGTAATTAGTATAAATATAAAAATTAGAATAAAAGTATATTAGTATATCAGTATATTATTATAAACGTCTGTAGTATACGTTCAATTTTCAGCTAACTCACAAACTCACAAGTGAAGCTAATATAAAGCGTATAAAATATTTAGCACACCAACAATGCTTCAGCACGAGTTCAACAATGTTTTAACGCGTGTAATATAATTGTTTCATCAAGTCTTTAGTATCAGATCGGATAGATAGAAATATGTCTGAAAATGTTTGAACCCATAACCGTTTGTTTATTTGTGTTAAGATTGGAATTCGTAGCAGTACAAAAGAGAGTTGTTATTTTGGAAGAACACACTGGTTTCATTTCTCGTCCATGTTGTTTCTGGCAGGTTCCATCATGTGCCCCTTTTTGTTGTTGTAAAGTGGCAATGTGTAAACAGTTTGTTAGGTCGATAACCTACCGGTTTAAAACAATGGGATAAACAGCTTCCAATAAATTTAAAGCTCGAGACAAAGTGCAGATCCGACTCGGTGCTATACAATTGCTCGAGTTTATATTTATGATAGTGACGAAGTGAGAGAAAAAATCTGCGAAGACGTTGTTGGTGTTGAAATCAATGTTGACAGAGATAGTCAAAGACTTTGACTCGGCGTTTGATGGGGTGAAGACTTGAATCATTCGGGTTTTTTAAAGTTCTATTACATCATTCTATGTTATGTATCGGAATAAGATTATTGTGTTTTTGTTTTTTTTTTTTGCTTATGCGAAATTGTTTATTTAAGCATTTCGATGGACTCGTAAAAGATTTTTATTATGGAAAAAAACGAAGGAGCTGTTGCATCATTTTAAAGGTATCGCACTATAAACAACAAATCTATACATTGTCGTTAAAGTGCTCGTGTTTGTTTGTTACTCTGTTTCGTATATGAAATTTACACATTCAATACTGTAGTCACGAAGCTTGACATTCTATATAATAGTATCGAAAGAAAGGATTTTAGATATTAAACAAGAATGTACATTTAAGTATGTTCTTCATATATACCCTTCTGTCCTATACAGAAATACTGTATGTACATACATAATGCAAAATATCCATTTTTTTATTACTGCATTCTTCGATTTATGCGAATTTAAACTAATCTCTGGGTAATTTCGTTATTCATTTTTGTTTATTTCTGCATGTTTCGATTTATGCGAATTTTGATTATTTCAAATTTCGATTCATGCGAATTTTGATTAATGCAAATATCGATTTATGCAGAATTAATTTAATGAGATCGTTGATATTTGACTTCTACAATTTTCGATTCATTTATTTACATATGCGATATTTGTTTACACATTGGACTTTATGCGATCGTTGAATAATTTAATAATACTTGACATATAAGCGATTTTTGAGATATTCGATTTTTGATTCTGCAATTTTGTATATATATATACTTATATATATGCACATTTTTTTTTACATTGGATTTATGCGGTTTTTGTTTTATGCGAAAGAAGGATCTTGGTGATGTATGCGAAGGTTCTCGTTTCATGCTTTTTTTTTAGTACATTGGACTATACAGGGTATCCCATAAACGACTAGCTGGCAGTATACGTTCAATTCCCAGCTCACTCACTCACAAACTGAAGCTAATATAAAAAGTAGGATTTTGTTATACATGTATTATAAACTGTCGGAAAGTTCCGTAGAGCAGTTTGGTAAAAAAAAAAAAGGTTCTGGACGAGGTGAGTTGACAAATGCATTTCGTCTCTCTTTTCAACCCAAGTCAAAGTGTGTGTGTGTACTTAAAGAAGAATATTCACATATCATTTTATCACCTCCCATTGGGTGGGTTTTCACCTTCCATAACCATGCACACACACACACACCCCACCCTACCAACGTTTGTGTTCGATCCCTTATATACATTTTTTCCACCTTTTGGGGTGGAAATAAATTACCACGTTCGAGACAGACTCGATTCTTCACTTGCAACCAGACCTATTGAACACGGAATGGAATGATCATGAAAAATGGACAAAAATGGACAAAAAAGACAGGTAGCTAGCGACACTTCTTCTTCTTCTTGACCAGACACCTTTTCATGCTCCCCGTTTTGGAACAGGATCCCCTTTTTGTAAATTGTATGTACTCTACGACTAAAAAGTGATAAAGTGAACTAGGTTTTTAAAAAAAGTGGTTGTCAGATACAGCGTTGTATCGACCATTTTCTAAAATGGTCACATATTTTTTGTAGTTGACTTTTGTATGAAAATTATAGGCGCAAGTTTAGTTTTTTTTTTTTTGGTTTGTATAAAAAATTAGTTTTAGAATATTATTTTATTTTTAAATTTGTCTAAATTGAAAAGCTAGATATCCATAATGATCAATTTGTAAGTTATTCTGTAGATTCGGAATAGTAACAAATTTAGTTTGTTGTTGTTGTTGTTATCAATCGTTTAATCAATGTGTGTTTTGTAAAAGTTGATTGAATTCGTTGGTTACATTTCTCCTCGCATAACTTGGAATTCGTGCTAAACGACGCTTATCTGATCTAATTTATACAGATTTACATAACGAGTTTCTGGATTTCATTAATGTGTGAATTTTTCGTTTCAACACTTTTTTTTT
>JAQIWH010007244.1:0-11721 GCA_034695005.1 Cryptops parisi
CCCGTGAAAAAGCAGTTTCCGGTTGTTGCCTCTCTCCCTATATTATGCAGCGAGCGAAGCGAGCGGGTACACCTAGTGAGAAATTAAGTTGTGTATCAAAATAGACTCCTAAAATTCTCATTGGCTTGTTGTTAATTGCTGAAGGGTTATTAAACGTTAAAACACTTGTTTTAAGGTATGTTTTTGTGACCAAGACTTGATTTGCTCCATATCATCTCGTATCTCTGTATAGAGGATGTGAGAGTCAAATTTATTATTCACATAAATTAAAAAATTGTCGTCGACATATATATAAAGCTTGGAATGTAGCTGTAGCTAGTGCATGGAATTTGCTACTAGGAAATAAAGTAGAGAACTATTTGTGGATCTTTGGATGACTACATTTAATGACGCAATGGTGGTGTTATCATAGTTAGCTATCCGAAAGAAACGGTCTGATAAAAATTTTGTTAAAAGTAAAAGCATTCCTGGGGAAACTTCTAGTTCCTCGCACTGTTGTAAAATTGAATTCCTTCTTAATGTATCATGAGCTTTACTAATGTCAGTTGCAAGCAATGTGACATAAGAAGTATTTGGGTTATATTTGATATTTGATATTGATGTATAATATTCAAATAAATAGTTATTAGTAGCCATATACAAGATTTCTTACGAACGACTCCATATGAATTGGTATGACAGACCTTTTCTGCCAGGTGTTGATGTTCTGTAAACAGTATTCGGTCTGCTATTTTAGATAAGAAGCATAAATTGGCAATTGGTCTATAAGTTAGATACGAGTCTTTAGGCCCGCCTTTATGCTTTGGAACAATGTGCGCTATTTTCCATAATGCAGGGTATTTGTAAGTAGTCTTAATCATATTCATCAATCTAGTTGTCACCTCCAGGAAGGGAGGACCATTCTTAGATATGACTGTGTAATTAAGTTTGTCGTTAGGAATAGCTTTTTTTTATTTATAATAGTGTTTAGGGTTTTAGTAAGTTGCTTGGAGGTAATTTTAATTTGAGATGTTGATGGTGCAACTGTTGGAACCATGCCTAATTTTTCTATTGTGTTCGTATAGCAAGGGTCATTACACCATGTCAAATAATTTAACATGTTCATTGGGATCCAAAGTTGTGATATTATTTATTGGTCTCAATATTTTCTATGTAAAATTGTTGTCACCTTTCGTTTAGTGGAGCGTATGGTGTGTTTATATTTGCGATTTAATTGTCTCAAATTTTGGGATTTTTCCTCAGTTGGGTTAATTATTTTATCGTGATAAGCTTGATTAAGTTCATTACGAATATTGCTTAATATTGCTCCTGAGTTCACCATCGATTACGTTTCTTATTTATGGGTATCCCGTGTAATGAGTACGTTGTATGAAGGTTCATGCATCCTTCCTCATTCGTCTTATATTTGGTTTATTTAATGGCTGTTTTATTTGTGTTGGTTTCTTTTTGGACTGCAATAACATACATAAAGAAAATCATAAGTACAGTACATAAATGGATACCATCTGTGTCGTAAAAACAACAGTTTTGCTTAATTGTGCTACCCACCCACAAATGTGTTTCACTCAATAATTTATTACAGTTGGCATTGTTTTGACGTTGATTCCCGAATATAAAATAGTGCTCTGTTTAGTGCTAATAGTACAGTATTGTACCATGTGCTTTATAGTAAATATCTGATGGGTTTCTTGTAATTACATTAGTGTACTCAGTTTTTCAGGTCCCTACAACTTTGCGATACACTTTTAAGTTGTAGGGTTGAAAAACTTACAATTGAACGCAAGGGTCACGGTTATTCTCGTTAGCGCCATTGGATTCGTCAGAGGTAGCTTCCGCTTTTAGTATACCATCCTTATCACTTTACGACCAATACTTCTGAAGATAATTGGCCGCTAAACAGTCTTTTAGACCACCCTGTATACTGTAAGCCCCAGGGCAATATATTGATAAGCCACACTTTTTTCATAAATGACACTTTTATATCTCACTGTCTCTCAGTACTGTTTGTAGCTTGTGACTTTACCGCTTCCTGAAATTTCCAGAAAATGATGGCGTAATATAGAAAAGCACATTGTTGCTCAGTACAGAGTTTCTCACCAGAAAAACGGCTTTTCTGAAGAATTTTTAAAATCTGGTTTATCATTGTATTGCCCGAAGGTGAGAAACCTGTAAACATTATTGGAACACGTAATCAACTTCTCGATAACCCCACTGACAAATTCGGTCCCGATATTTTTAAACTATTTCAGGACCACCTTTTTTACAACCTCGTTGGTTTGGAACCTTTGCCATCCAATTTCTCGTTTGTCATTTTATCGAAACGAATGATAACCGGACACGGATAACTATTTTTTTGTTGATAAAATGAGATACGAAATTGAAGGACAACGATTTCAAACCAGTGAAACTGTGAAAACGGTGGTCCTGACATAGGTTGCACAAAACTGGAGGAAATTTGTCACTAGGCGGGGTATCAAGAAGTTGACCACACGTCCCAATAAGTGTTTACTGACATTCGACAAGTATGTGAAAAAATTAATACGGGGTGTACCTTTAAAATAACATGATGTGCGTCTATATCATTGTTATTTTTTTTCCATTTCATACAATTTCTATGGTTCAACACATAGGCCTACTACAGTGTATATAGTGCATAAAAAGATACCTTTACATCCCTTCATATTTTGGTAAAAATATTTTATATTTTTATATAACGTTACAAAACGTCTACGAGTTAAAATATTTTTAAAAAATCAAAGTGATTATTATATACAATATTTAAAAATGCTTTGATATACATATAATAATTTATACCAGAACCATTTTAAACTTCTTCTTCGAAAGTCAGTCGAGATTGGTCCATTCTATTCTGCTTCCTTTGAACTTTCACGATTTTGTTGAAATTTAATACCACAATCCATAAGTAGATCTTTTTTATAAAATAAAATAAAAAATTATACAGGGTGTTAATTTTTTCGATAGTCAATGATCTCGTTCTAACTGAGTAGGTTTTACCTGAAATAACAATATTGTTACGTCGATTACGATGAGTGGTAATAGTACTGGGAATCCCTATAAAGAATCAATGTTATTATATTATAGATATTAATTATTTTATAGTAATTAAAATATGTGAAAATTGATTGGTTACTTACGTTGCATGCGAGGAGTAATGTGTATAAGAAATCACAGCTTTGAATTATGATACTTATCATGTTGATAATAAGCCATATCATCACCATACCCGACCTGTTCTATATTATATAAAATAGACATTATTATTATTTTATAAATGAGTGTTTATTTAGTTTCAGAATATTATACTGTACATTGATTCCTCGATTTACGAGAAAAATGTGAAAAATTCAATTTTACATTTTCCCACACGGCGTTTTACATCAATTTGAGCAGAAATGATTTCGTTTTTGCTGCATTTTTCGAAATTCGAAAATGCTGGTCGTCGTGTTATAATTAGTATTTCGAAACCCTAAGAAATGTTTTATTTAACTATGATATTTTCAGTTTCGTTTTACTTGTTGTTAGCGTTTTGTTTTTTCATGCTAGTTTCGATTTAGAAATTTCGGATCTGAATGACCTTCATTTTCGATTTTCTAAATTTTTCTCAACAGAACTTGTGTACTATGTATTATGTACTTTTTTATTGATTAGCTGCAAAAAAACAAATAAACAAAACAAAAACACTCATCTTGTGTTAGTTTCAGTTTAGGAATGTGGTTTCGATTTATGAAATTTCACATTACGAACGTTTATTTTCTCGTTTTTCCAAATTTGAGGAATGTACTGTATTATGTACTTTTCAATAATTAATTCTCTTAAATTTATTTTTAATTGATATGAAAAAATTTATAATTTGGTTCACCAATTTCCGATTTACGAAATTTTGCGTAAAACGGGTAACTATTTTCTTTTCGTAAAAAAATGAGAAAATGAAATTTCTGAAAAAAAAAAAGATATTACAACTTTACTGATTCATAATAATTTATAATAAAAATTTTTTTATAATAAAGATAACAAGCGAAAATAATAGCATTTCCAATTTCCGAAAATTTGTATAAAACGAATAATTATCAACTTTTTCAAAAAATGCGAAATTTTTTTTTTTTAAAAAGATACTCCGACTTCATTGATTTTATAATAATTTATAATAATAAAATTGTAATATTGAAAATAATAATCTGAAATAATAGCATTATTTCAGTTTTCGAATATTTTTCGTATAACGAAATACTTCTTCGTTTATCGAAATTTCGCATATGCATCACAAGCGATACGAATTACCATGAACTATCTACATTTCTATATTTTCAACATTTCTTTAATATATCTTTTATCCGCACTTTTTTTTTGTAAACCGAGGAATATATTTGAAGAGCTACGGGCAATATGATGATAAGCCTAATTTTTGAAATTGTTCAGGAGAGCAGTTTTCCTGATTGAGAAACTTCATAGACTAGACACTAGAGTATCATACTGAGCAAAAAGGAAATTTTCTATATTATGAGGTCATTTTCTGGAAAATCCAGGGAGTGGTAAAGTAGAAACCTAGAAACAGTAACGAGATTCCGACAAGCAGTTTGACGTAAAACTGCCATTTTTTTTTAAAAAGAAGTGTGGCTTATCATTATATTGCCCGGAGCCTTTCATTTATATTGCTGTGTATACTGTACCTTAGTCATTCCTTTAATTAAGTAAATCACACTTATTAATCCGAAAGTCGCGAAAACGAAGAACGCAAATGCAAATCCCGCCAGTGCAGAATTGTGACGCATAATCTGTGAAACTTTTGGATACAAAAAATGGTACATAATAAAAAATAATACAAAAAAAGGGTACAAGTGACGCACATAATTTCTTTCTGTCATTAAGTTACTACATAATGTTTAAAACGCCATACTATTATTAGGGTCGTGAGTCGTAGATGAACCTTCGCCAATTTGTTGATTATAAAATTTAACATAGGTATCATGATTGTACTGGAACTGAGCTGCAATTCCCCATAAAATAAACGCAAATAGATAATGTGCAGCTGCAACAACCTGTAATAGTATACAAAAAAATTGTACGTACATTTTTCTTTTTATAAAAAAATAAAACATTACGCAACTAGTTGACATTGAACTTTAAGTTTGACTTGGTGTAGATTTTATATAAAAATAATATAAATGGTAAATAACTTACTGAAGTGGTGATAGCAGCAACTACAACTCCTGATTTTACAGAATAGTAAAAACAGAACACGCGTACGGTACACATGTTTTAGATGTTTGTTATTTTTCTCGAAAGGTGTGCTTCTTCAAGTAGAGTATTTGAAAGACTGTTTACACAGAGTGAGAAGAACGAGTTTTATGTCAAGGACAGCGACGAGTTAACATAAAAAGCTCGAGCCTATGAGAAGTTTTGCTACACAAATATATACAAAAAGTTCGAGCTTTTTGACAAGTTTCAAGTTTCAAGTTTCATAGTACTTAACGTGCGATGTATTTTTAAAATTTATTCGTTCAATTTGAGATAAAAATTGATTACTTAAAATAAAAAATATACACCAAACATGATTTGCAAAACATAGGCTTGTTTTTTTGACACTTTTCTTGTACCGATAATTTGGTACTTGTAATATTTTTACATTGTCCCTACACATGTCAGTATCGATATGTTTATCGAAAGATCGGTGTTTCAAGTTCGACTTTTTTTTTTCAATTAACAAAAATTTATTGCACAACAAATAATGATTTTTTAATGTTGTTTTTTTTTATTATACTTATTATAGTACTAACTATTTTTTTTAAAAAATATTGTTGTGGCAAAATATCGATGTACTGAAATCGATGTTTTTCATGCTTATGATTAAATATCAGTGGGTGGCGTTTTGTTGGTTTTTTTTTTTTTTTTAAATTTCTGTTTAAATTCTTCCGATTTCATAAATATAAAATTTTTTAACGTTAAATTTATATTTTTTTTCACATCATTTTAAATCTTATATAAAAATATTTACAAAACGTTTAACATTAATTTCGAAGTAATTAAAAAACTGCGTTCTTGTTAACCTCTTTTACAGTCTCGTAATCACAGAAACAAACACGTGGAAATATGTTTTTGATTGAAATATGTTATTAATCTTTATAACAATGTGACGTGGCTTAAAATGTAGGTAGGCAAACACTTTTCGAGACATAAAAACGGACTCTTCGTGTGAAAAAATGTCACAATTGACTGGACATTGATCCATCTAAATTCGATACAACAGAATGTTCCACAACCTCAGCCTATGTTCAAAATTTCAGCTCTGTAGGTTATCGGGAACCTATCAAAAAAAAAAAGCTCAAAGATGTTGAATTATTTAGTAACTTCATAAAATAAGGGTTATATTAAACGAAAGAGGTTTAAAAAGTGATAATAGCCAAGGTAGATTATTTTTAAAATCTCTCTTTCAATTGAGCAGCTTATTTCCAAAACGTCTTATCTCAATTTTAATCATTTTTGAGATAAGAAGCTCTGACAACTATCTATGCATCGCTGATTCCAAATATATTATTTTCAAGACTCAAAACTTGTTATTGCCTACTACTGAAAAGTGCTCCCAAAAACCCCGTTTATATGCAAAGTCTATGGCCAATTGAATAAAAAAAACCTGTTTCCTGAAAATAGTTTTTTTTTTTTTTGGATTTAAGACGTTTTGGAAATAAGCTCTTCAATTGGGATAAACAACTACAGCAAGAAGATTCAACATTCGTGACAACATTCAACAACATTCTTGAACAGTTTTTATAACGTAGATATATGCACTATGAGATTGTGCATATAAATGAGATCTTTCTGATGTGAAACAAAAGAGAGTTCTATGACTCCCTATAAAACAAGAATAAACAAGAATACGAAAAGCCAATTATACCTATACTTAGATAATATTCTGAAACGGATACAAAGTAACTATTACAGTAGATATCGTAGTATTATCAACTAAGCACGTGTAATGTATGATTTTCTTGACGCAATCCACGGTTAATTTCATTCAAGCGATGATATACAGGTATCATCACCTACTCATCTGAGCAGGTTACGAGTTCGTAAAAATGTAAATATAAACGGATAAGCCGAAATATTTCGGTCGGATCAACTGATTATAAGCAACTTGGAGTGAATGAACTCGGTGAGGTGGAACATCATCTCACACTACAATCCCGAATAAGTGACAATAGGATTGATTTTCGACCTGAGGTATGATATTGTTTCTTTGTTATTTGGAGAGTACCGATACTACATATTTTTCAACCGTTTAGTAAACCACCACCATTTTCTATTTGTTTCGTATTCCGTTTGTCCATTCTCCAATTCCTTCAATTGCAAGCAATAACTTAGAACGGCTAACCATAGATATATCTGTAAATTATCGGTGTAAATAACAAATTATGATTATGTGAATTACAATTAATTTTCAAAATTATACAAATTAAATTTTGATATTTTACTTTGAAAGCTGTACTGGTTGCTAGGGTGACAATAATTGGGCTCAATATCGGGAGTTTCTGAAAAGAAATTGGATCAGTCAATATTTTCAAGTTAATGTTATTTTTGTTTTGTACGAGTAATAAAATACAAAAACAATAAATTACATTACTGACCACGTAGCATAGCTCCAAACCTCGCAACGTTTTATCTAAAAAGGCTCTAGGTCCTAGAGGCTTTATGTGAAGTTTGGAGTTTATGCTACCTGGTTAGTACGATAATTTATGACTTTTTATTTTTATTATTACAGTATTAGACGGTATTCCATGCTGTAGCACGGGTGCTGGTTATTTCATATACAATAATAAGTTCTACCATTTCATACCGCACACTAATATATACAGGGTTAGTGACGTAACTCTTTCACCACCAATATCGTTAGAACCATTGGTGGTATGAAAACGGTGATTGAGGTATATCATGAGGTATATCGACTATGAGTAATCCAATGCAGTTATCGTAAGTGACATTGAATGTCATTTTCGAGATAATCCAACTATTAACTTTTTAAATATCTACCCCACAAACCATATGTGATTTAAAAAGGTGAAGGTTAATAATTTTATTATAACTTATTGAAAATGGCATCCAAGGTCAAACTGCATGGGATTGCTCATGGTCGATATACCTTATGATAGTTCAATCACCGTTTTCATACGACCTGTGGTTCTCGCTATATTGGCTTGGGGTTAAAGAGTTACGTGACTCACCCTGTGTATTAATGTATCAAAGGATAGGACCGTGCTAAATTTTGTTTATATGGTTTGGTTTAAAATGTGTATGATGCGTGAATTTGGATTCATCCTGAAAAGATGTTTTTAAACGATGATGAAAAATGTTCATCGTGGGAAACCTTTTTGTACAACGTTTTTAAACAATTTTAAATACATGATTCTAAAAAAAGGCCCAAAATATCTTAACTTCTTAAACCCGAAAACTCAAGTGAAATCTTATTAAGCAATTCCAACTTATTAAAGCAGTATGATGTTTACCCAATGGATGGCAAATGACGTAATCATAAACGATGCTACTCCTGCTAAAACATTGTAAATCATGTCACCAATAAGCCATGGAAGAATATAACGTGCTCGATTCTGAAAACAAAACAGGTATTAAAATACTATGGGCTACTGTATTTCCTTACATTAAAGGAAATATTGGCTACAACTTCGTAAATATGACTTTGTAACTACGACTCATTGTTTTCGATGTAACAATGCGATTTTTGTGAAAATTAATTTCAAGGTCAATGAAAATGACACCATTGTCCTCTAATATTCTGATGATATTTCATATGGCTATAATCGTCGTATTATATGACACCAAGCCCAGATACAATATTTCCGTCTCACTTGAAAAGAAGCACCCCGTATACACATATAGTATAACTACCCTGTATATTGGTTATCATCACAGGGACAAAGATTTGAGTATTAAATGCACATACATTTAAATATAAAACACTGCATACGTTCTCTGCATAAGGTCTAGCAATTGAATATGCTAGACCTTATGCAGCATATGCAGCATAGTAGCATATGCAGCAATTGAATATTAAAAAGCAACCTGTACTGCAAACTGTAAACATTTTAACAAAAAAATTACTTATTTTAAAAATTAGTCGACAATTTCTGTACCCTGTATCAGGCTATAGTGAGACTTTTATAATTTTGTTTTATTTTTGCTTATTTTTTGTCTATGCATTAAATTTTGTGTTGTCTGACGATTCCATCTGCAATGAAATAAACCATCTAATCTAATACAGTGATTAATATGCTTGGTTTGGATAATAATGTTTTGAAGTGAATGCAACATGTATTACACATTGACATATTACATTGCATGTCTTTTCTTCTCAATGTAATAGTGTAGGACGAATTGATTCTCAATTGGCAAAATTAAGGAAAACGGACAACGAAGTGATTAGAAAGTTTAAGAGTTAGCAATGAATTTGAAACTGTTGTCACTACGAATTGTGACACTATCATAGTGATGTATTGAGTAATAAAGTGAAGGGGATATACAACTTCAGACCCAAAAAATGAATAATCTCAAAATTAACTTCTATTACAAGTTTGGAATAAAGTATTTCTCGATCTCCTGCACCAATTGTAAATCCATGTATACCACGTGAAGGCCTATTGTTTTCTCTATAAAATAGGCCCCCATTTTTAGAGAAAAATGCAAAGGACCATTAATGGTTAGAACTCCCTAGTTCTAACCATAAACGTAACTATCATTTATGGTTAGAACTAGAGCGGTATCTGATCGCCTTCGAACCTTCAACTTTCTTTCTTAATTAATGAAAACATTCTTGGCAAATGCTTTCGCAGTAGTTCGTCTTGCGATGGTCCAAGAATTTCACCTCTAGCGTCGCAATTCGAATGCCCCCGTCTGTTTATATTAATCATTATCTCGGGTTCCAAAAACCAACAAAATAGAACCGAGGTCCTATTTCATTATTCCGTGCTGCGCTATGCGGACTGGACGTGCCTGCTTGGAGCACTCTAATTTGTTCAAAGTAAACGTTCCGGTCACTAAAGAAACTTGATGAAGATGTTTGAATGAATAAAATGTGAGAAAGTTTTGTACTGCAATACTGTTACAACACAATCGAATATTCACAATTGCGTCCCGAAAGAATGGAATATTCGAATTCAGTCGTTATATAATCCATCCTACTCTTATACAATGAATGAAAGTCTAGGAGGGGGATATATAAAGAATGGTTTGAATCAGTTGGGTATCATTTTCACTGCTCGGATTGTGTGCGAAACGTCATAATGTAACCATGGTCTTGATGTAACGAAAGTTGGCAAGAAGTTGATTATTAAACTGTGTAAATACAGTTAAACGCACAGTAAACCTGTAAGGGTTGGCTGTACTCAGTTATCTTATCAAAATTCAATAGAAGAACATGGCCAATGTGGCGTTTACGAAGTTCTAGAGGAATTGCAGCAGACACCGAAAAACTACGAAACGTGAAGACAAGAATCTGAGGACAGTTGCTATTATCAACCGTTGTAAATCATCTGTTGATCTGAAAGTTCTGTGTAGAGATGTTGGAAGTGATGCATCAAACGATCCTATGCTGGTTACATGAAATGGGATTTAACTAAAAATATAAACCATTGTTGACAGCTGCACAAAGGCGTTGATTGAAGTGGTGCAAGGAACGCGTAACGTGGAAACGTATAATAAGTGGGTAAACGTACTATTTTTTGATCAATCACACTTTTGTTTGTTCTTTGGGGATACATGTGCACAAATTTGTAAAAGAAAACGTGAAGAGAATGACCATTTGACTGTCTAAAAAAAAGAAGTTTGTAATTCTCTGGCAATGTTATGCTATAAGAAGGTCTTAGCATGCAAGGTGCCGATAGTTTAGCGTTCTTGAACATCGCAATCAATAGTGATGTTTATCAAGAGATTTTGGAATATTTTAAGCTTCTTTCGGCGAAACGTTATTTCTAAATGAGCAATTTACATTTCAGCATAATCTTGCACTGGTACATTTATCACATTCGACAAACAATTGACTTGAAGCTCATGCCGTACGCGTATTTCCCGGACCTGTCAGATTTCAACCCCATCGACAACCTTTATAATATTGAAAAAGCAGATTCCAGAAGTCTTTCCCAGCATCGAAAATGATAATAAACGACAAACTAAAAACGGTGTGGTCAGAGAAAACTTCCGATAATTGTCACCGTTTGGTAAGCTCAGTACCATGAAGAATCAAAGCTGTTATAAAGGTTAAATCACCAAATATTGACATCACAAGTACTATACAGTAATTGTATGTAACTCGTATTGGTACCGACTACCACCAAATCTACCATGAATTGTAAAAGAAAACATTCCATTATTTTGGATCGCAATTTTGGACATTCCTTGATTTTGGAACAGTCTTGCAATACAAAAGTTTTCCGTATATGTAATGTTTTACACATTTTTTTCATTCCAACACACTATTTTATAGAGAAAACGACGAGCTTTCATGTAGTATGTGTAGATTTACAATTGGTGCTGGGGTTGAGAAAATAATTGAATCCAAACTTGGGATGGAAGTTCATGTTGAAAGCATTCCATTTTTTTGGTCTGTAGTTGTACTTTGTACATCAGTATATAATAGTCTCCCAGGATTAATAAATGACGTGTCCGGTAACGCTAACGGAGTATTGTTGGCATAATGCT
>JAQIWH010007245.1:0-11720 GCA_034695005.1 Cryptops parisi
CAATCTTGTATATTGGGGGGGGGTTATTCACTTAGCCCTTTCGGCCCTGGTGGTCTGTTTTGGATACATATTCATTATTTTTCTATAAAGCTATTGATCAATGTATATCGATACGACTTTCAGCTACTCATCAATCAGTACACTTGTACACGATGATAAAAATTAAATATTAAATTATTGCTAAATCGCTGCAGCTCATGATCATGTTCAAAAAAAAACTTTTAAGAGTCGTTTTTCGTCAATGCGACGAAATGGTCGTGGCACGAAGTTGAATGCAAAATGTGCATCATCACAACCAAATAACCATGCTGCTGTGATGAGGTATATGCAGGGCCTAGGGTGGCGTAAAACATTAAAATTATACATCAAGGTATACAAATGTCGATCTTGATTAATACTCGCAAAAATGGTTAAATATTTTTTGCACTTACACTAAACCATAGACTAAAGACTAAACTTTGTATTTTCATTGATACGTTGAATTTGGGCAAGGGGGGGGGGTGGAAAACTACTGGGTACGTGTCTCTGGTGTGCCCAATTGTGCATAATAAAGAATCACTACTTAGTAACTTGTCTTGTTTTACAACCTTTGGGCACATGTGGTAATTAAAAACTGCTGGTGAAAAATATTAAATTATATAGGAAAATTTCTTATGGGTGAAATGAAATTTCATTTGATTCTGGTAGATACAAAAAAGTCTGAGCCGAAAGGGATAGACTTTTTGGTTCTGAGTGTTTGTCATAGCTAGTTTAGTTTGATGGAAACTTCAATGCTTGATAAAAATTATTTATTCATAGCACTTGTATAATTTAACTTAAAAGCTTTGAGACTGCTGTGATGTAGAACAGAATCTTGTGGACTGGTTATGAAAAAATATTTTGAACAAGTGAGTTGCTGTGATCGAAAGGTTGAATGCTTCTCTTTTAACTATTGCAGGCTTTGCTTACAACACTTGTCCAATCCATGATGCTTTTTTTGATTTTGTGAAATATTCAGAAGATGCGAATTCTGAAGGATGGGACAGGTCGTATTTTTATAAGGCTGGGGAAGATGATGCAAAGAAATGATTATTCCATCTATCATGGCAACATTCTTCTATGTCTTTCATCGCTTGTGAATTGTCACCTCTTCCATAGGCGTGTGCAGCTGCACACTAACGTCAAAAAATATCGTAATATGGTCAAAAGTATTGTAATATAAAAAAGGTTTCGTATTGCTTTTTTAACTTAATTTTTGTTTAACTTCATATCTTTATACCATAAAACTTTCAAAGACTCGCATCCTCAATAAACTACTTTTGGAGTGGTCTGCCATCAGTGGCCAGGTAAAATACTTGATATCAAATATATCAATACGAAAAATGTCGATATAAAAATATTATCAATATTTTAAGGATTGATACTTTAATATGCACACCCTTAAGAAATAAGCTGCACATGCCTATGCTCTTCCATACTGATTTTTAGCTTGATCGCTAAATCAAAAAGAATTATACAGTAAACTTTAATTCAGGGCATCAAGATGGGCATGATTTTATGCACCTTTCAGTAGACTGGTTGTAAATTATATTTTTAATGTGATATTTTTTTTTTTTAAATAAAATTAGTTGAATTTTGTGATTGAACTTTGTAAGTTTTTATTTAGCTAGGATCACAATGTAGAGTAGACTGTATTTTTTAAATTCTGTTTCAACAAAGAAACAACTATAATAAGATTGGTGGTTAGAATCATGTGTTAACAATGACCTAGCATGTTATTTAAATTGAAAATTTGATAATAAATGTTCTGCTGAGATGTTCAAATGGATTAAAACAGGTCTAAATTTTTATGCATGTTTGATTTTGTATATAGCCACTTAAAAGACATTTTGGATTATGTTTATTTGATGTTTTATAAGTTGAACAAGAAAATGATGTTCAGGAAACAAAGTTTAGTAGTGTTATTGATGTGCTGTAGCATATATTTTTTTAAGGTAATAGTACCTAATTTCTTGCAGTGTTTCGTGGAAAAGTAAAAAAGCATCCGGATGAAGCCGACAGTCATGGCAGTGGATCAGTAGCATTTGATCCCGAACCATGTTCGTCGCAGTGGTTGTCGAATTCACCTGACGACACCAGAGGAAGTCCTTCTAGTGTGAAATCCTCGTCAGATTATTCCTCAAAGTTTCCACTTTCAAGTTCAGCTTCTTCAGGATCGAGAAGAAACCGTGAAAATCCTGTAAGAATAGTTAAATATCGTACGTTTGAATCGAGGAGCTTGGTTGAATAACTGTGTAACTCAAAAAATCTAGTTTTGAGAAAAAGGGCAAAGCACCTTCAAATTTAAGATTAGAATTTGTTTTTTGTCAAGTGCATATTTATAAAAAGAAAATAATACAGGTTTCGCAAATATTTTGTTAACATTAGTGGACAAGCCTCAAGTTACAGGCTAATTTTAAAATGCAATTAAGCTTATGCTGTTATTCCAAATATTGTGTTATAATTTATAAATGCATTTACACCATTTATCCAAAGATCAGTAATTTTTTTCCATTGTTTTGGAAGTGAAGAAACAAATCACAAAAAATTTCAGATTTACAATAATAGCATTACGTATTCTTGCTTCAAAACATCTGAAAGTGCAAAATTTAGGCATTGTGCCATTTTACTATAGACTGGTCTAAAATGATTCAATTTATGAATAACAACATAAGTGGATTTACGTCGTTTTTCAACCCAACTTCTCAATTAATACATGATAAATTTTAGTACAAGGAATTTGTTTCACACGATTAATTCAAACAATATTTATTGAATGTTGATTAGAACTGAATTATGTGATATGTTGTTACAGTGAAATTAATATAAAATTACTTTAAATCACATTGAAACTATAAAAAATTTGATTAAACAGTTTGATCATTTTTTCTTCTTTGATCAATCTAAGTATTGAAAATACATCGCTCCATGGACATAACGCAATGTTTATTGCTACTGAATGTTGATAAGAATTTTAAAAAAGATTTTTTTTTATCCAGGTTTACGAACCCTTGAACCAAAGACGTGTTTTGGAAACGGCAAATTCTTCTTTTGCAGACAGTCCTTCTTCCGTAAGACCTTCTTTGTTGAGCAATTCGTTCGGTATTGTTGATGAAACAAGACAAGGTGGTACGTTTCATTCCATTGCACCCGATTCCGACGACACGTTTACAGTTTTCGACAATGTTTCGAACCTTTCCTGTCAATATCTGGGAATTTCTGATTATGTTGGACAAGTGTACAATTTAAGGTATGGTAGGGTAGGACATGTTGTATAAAGCAGCAATTTGTTGATTTAGAATATTAATGGTAATACTATTTTTATTGCCAGAGAAGGCGGTGATGTACCGGTGGATAAGTCCAAAATCAAGCTGCATGTAAGAGTGTTCAACCCCAATGCTCTGCCTCCAATTTGGGGTAACATAGTCCATCATTTCAACGTGGAACAGAACGAGAACTTGCTACAGCTTCAAGCTACCCTGATCAGAGAGGAAGGTAAGTTATGAAAAAATCTTGTCAAATAAACAAATTACAGTACATCACCTGGTTATATACTGCAGGGTTGGGGAGGAGGGTGTATGACCTCCCCTTGTAGGATTAAATTGTTGGATTAAAGTTTAGTCTCACAAATTTGGTTTGGTGGAGATAGTTTCTTCAACATATACAAATCTTTTGATATACATACTTATATATCAAAAGATTTGTACTTGCATATACATTCATACTTGTATATCACATATACATACTTTTTGATCTAATGACCCCTTAACACTCTTGAGGACCCAGGAGAGAACATTAAAAATTCATTAAGAACCCTCTTTAAGTAAACATCTTAGTATTATTTCAAAAAAATATTTTTGACTCAAGGACCCCTGGTGGGTCCAGGACCAAACTTACTCTTAGAAGTGCAGTGTTAGACATAGATTAAACAATTATTGAAAGCATTTGTGCAAATTATTCATTTAGGAATAACTGCATGGGAAAGCGTGCGTCTAGAGTACGTGTTTTATCCTGGTTGCGTGCTGCCAGTCGATTGTAATCGTTCGCCTCGAAGTCTAGGTTTGCCTCTAGATGCCATCTTGTTTCTGTATCATCGGCTCTTGTTAACCAGTGATAATGTAACACGAAGTGGAAGCAGAACTGTGACCAGAAGCAGTTCTAGCAAATCACGGAGCTCTTCGACCATGCCCGAAGTATCCATGTAAGTTTCGATTTGTTTGGTTTTTCACATTCTTTTATGGCTCAATCATGTAAAGTTTATGTTGTGAACAGATGCAAATTTAGTGATAATGTAAGAATAAACATTTGTAAATTAAAACTAATTTGCAGCATTTGTTGTGGTTTTTTTTTTTAATTAATTTGTAGCATACATTTTTTCCATCAATAAATAATACCTACAGTTAAGTTACTTATTGGATACACTTGGCATAAAAGATTAAAATTAATATTCACAATCAATTTCATATTTGGGTCCTTCTAGTCCCTTCGGGAAATGTTTGGATAATTGATGATCACTGATTTTTTTCTGTTAATTTATAATGTCAAATTTTAAAATGAAAACAATGAACCATTTTTCAAGAAGGGACTGTAAGGACTTATCATTATTAGCATCATATATATATAATTTATATATAAACAATTTTACACTCTTAAAGATCTTCATCAACAGCTGATGACTTTGCATTGTGCACTTCATGAGGTCAGGTAACATAAATTAAAATTCCATGTTCTTAGTTATTCCCATTTGTTGTTGTTGTCGACATCATCCATCAGTAAACGCAAAAGTGCCTTCCATAGGTTTTCCTAATGAAGAAATCACACAATGTATAACTTGATAAATTAAAAGTTATTGTTCATGTAATATAATTTGGTGAGAAGGGCACAGCTGTTAGTGTCTTAAGCGGTGAAACGTTTAATGAGTTGAAATGATAATAAATAACACTTAATTTATTTGATAACACAAAATGGATATTTGGTTAATGAGTTTGTTTTGCTGGAAGTTTGTGTCTTAATGAACCAACAGTTTAATTGCCAAATGCCCTCAGGGCATCATTAACAGTAGTGCATCAGGTTACCTGGTGTACAAACTGTATCAAGTGCCCCGTCTTCAGTTTAGTGTAGTAGTTTAGTAGTGCAAAGGCAGTGAGTGGGTTTTTTCACCAGTGATGAGAAATAAATATACGAGTGCCAGAAGGATTTTTTTTTAAAGTGGTGCACCCTACATGTGTTATACTGTACTATATAGGTCTACTGTGAATATAATACACTGTTATTTTAAGTCATATTGCTTCGCAATATTCGTTACACTTAATTAGATCGGATTAGACAGGCTGCTCCTTTTAGCTTGGTCTTCTTACTGCCCCAAGGGAGTGTCCCAGCGAGAGTGTGAGTGATCCTAATCTTTTCCCCTACACCACATGTTTAAGGGGTAAAGCCACAAAACACCCACACATTTTAGAACCGCATAAACTAAAGGAATTATAGTATAGATAGACTATTCTTTAGTATTTTACTTACTTTGTCATTGTATTTGTTTTATGTTTTTATTGGAATAATGCTGGTGTGTCTACAAAGCAAATAATGGGGATGGGAAGGTAGTTGTAAGAAAATGTGTAAAGTTAAGGTTGTCATAAAATAAGTATCCAACTTTATGCAGACTTACGTACCGTACAAGATTAATTTTTTTTTGTATTTTACATACTTTAGGGTACACGTGTAAAGTCTTTGGGGCATTTTCCAGAAGAATGGCCTCAGCGTTTACCAGATGCTTGGATTGGGACATTACAATAATACAGTGATTTGAGATACACACCTAAAGCCAAAAGTCTATAAGAGTGATGTCTGGAAAGCATGGTGGCCATTCCGCTGGAAAATACCTCGAGATTTTACACCTATTACAGATTTTACCCCAAAACCTGTTGTTTTCATGTGTAGAATATAACAATCTTTAATGTCAAGTAGAAGTAGCTTGTGTATAATTAACGATTAAAGTTGGATACTTACTTTATTTTCGCGAATATAAGATGCATCTTATACTCGTACGCGTCTTATATAAATTATAATAAATAACTAGGTATCGTACAATAAAAAGTTCATCATCTACTATAATAAGAGCCTGGGATTAGTTTATGCTGGTCACTTCACGGCGCCAAATACACCGCATTAATTATTACTATTTTTTTTATTTGTAATGATCCCACTGCCAATAACATACATTTAATGAAAAGGGGGGGGGGGGCATCATTTTCTACGTCAAAGCTAAGCTACTCTGCAATGCAACTGAACTATTCAAGAAAAAATTATTGTACCAATTGGTATTGCTAACGGGACATTGGATCACTAGGAAATTCCCAGTGGGAATAAACTACAATGTCCAGTTAGTTGGACATCGTCACTCAGTATATTAATTATACTGTATAATTAATTCATTTTTACATATTAATTTTACTATATAAAACCGGTTTTTGAAATTGAAAACCGGTTTTTGAAATTAAAAACCGGTTTTTGAAATTGAAAACCGGTTTTTGAAATTGAAAACCGGTTTTCGAATTTCACAAAATTAGCCAAAAAACCGGTTTTAAAAACCGATAACTATAGGATACCACGTTCCATTCTCGATGTGGTAACAACGGTTTCTTTTTTTATAGTTTTATTTAATAATTTAATTTCTCTATCTAGGTCATTCTTAATGTTTTGCAATTGTTTATAGTTATCTTTTTTTAATTTTTGAAGAGTGAGGAAAGCTTTTATTTCCACTTTCTGTGCGAAGCACGGGTTATTACCTAGCTTATTATATTACCGATATAATAACCGATATTTTTTAAAAATGAATGAGCGTGTCTTCAGTATTTAGTATTCTCCAATGTCTTTACTACAAAACACATTACATTAGAGCCAATCGCAGCAAGATTCAAATTGTTAGTAAGCTTGTTTCTTAGGTGTAAATCATGTGTGAGTCTTATAATCGGGAGCGTGTTAATTTCGGGAAAATACAGTATTTTATAATGACTCTGTTATTACCAATTTTACACCCAAAAATAAATTAAGCGAATTATCACATACCGTAGTCACCTGTGTTGGAAACCTGCTCTTCAGTCCAGTTGCTCCATCTTCAGTCAATGCTTTGGTATCCTACATTGTATTAGAAAGAATAAGGTAAATAATTGCATATACAATTGTTTTCATAAAACACCATCCTTATTAGGGCTTGTCACTTCATTAACTAATAATTTGAAGAAACAAAATTGGCATCTCTATAATAGTTGTCTAATTTTGGGTGTCTGTCTGAAGCTTCTTTTACAGAAAATAAATAAACTCATCCTTCGTCGGGATTCGAATCCGGGTTACTAAGATAGCAGATGGGAAAGTTAACCGTAAAATAACAGATTTCACTATAGTGACACCACCAAAATACTATGTAGTGGAAGTCTAGGTCGACTTTCCGAAATTCATTTTCAGAATACTGATGTTTTCCTGGATCATTTATTTTTAATCTGCAGTTCTTGACCTGTATTACAAAGTAATGTAAAAATAGTGAAGGCTGCATAAAATGGACAACTTACGGTCATATTTTAAATGAATTATTTACTAAAATATTTATTAATGTAAATTAATCAAGTGACTAAGTCCTTTAGTTACATACTGTCATCTTACCGGTTCATGGAAGTTATACTGTTCATCAGCAAGGGCAATTTGACGAGGTTGAAGAGTAAGGTAGTCTTCATCAGTTGGCACCTCGCTGGATTCGCTATGTAAACCAAAAACCATTGCGTTATTATTATTACATGAATATTATCATACATTCTATACACCAAATTTGCAGCAACAGAAAGTTATACTGGATAGTAAAAGTGTTTGGACTAACTATTTTTATAATACCAATGGAAACTGAAATGAAGTAGCCTATTGTACAGTAATCGCTTGTTAATCACGTTATACAGTTTAGCAAGTGAACTTACATTACATTCAGAAAATTTCAAATTTGTGATTTACTAGTTTTACTCCTAATTTACAATGTTTCTTCGAAACCTAATGAAAGCCATATTTAACTTTGTCAGTGAGGGTGGATAAATTTATTCATTGTAAAATTGTGAATAAAAAATAAAATACAACGATCACATAAAATGTGACGGCACTTTAAAAAGATTGAACTTGCAATTTTATTCCTGTTCTGTTTTCATGATTTGAAAAATAGAACTTTGTGACAATGTAGATAAAAGATCTTGGTGCTCAAAGATCTGTCGAGGTACCCGTACTGTATTTAAAATAATTTTTGTTTAAAAAGAAAAAATAAAATCCCGGTCAATTGCGTTACAGTAAATGGTCAATTGCGTTACTCGTCTGAATTAGAAGTGTTTGTGTAATGAAAACTCAAAAAGTAATCCTTCCAATTGAAATTTGATTATTATACTTCTCGTATATAAACTCTTGAATAATTTTAGTATATTAAACAATTTTATAAAGTTGTATACAATGGGCAATGCAGTGATCAATTTGCCCACTTTTAAGTATAAAAAAACGGTAGCTTAGATACAAATCTATTAATTTCACAATTGTACAAATTAAAAATTGCTTTGATATTGATACATGTACAGTGGATCCTCGAACTTCAAACACAATCCGTTCCAAGAATTACTTAAACTTATAAGTTGTTCGACTTTTGAGTTAAAAATTTTCCCATAATAAATCATGTCCCTTTTTACGTGAAAGGACCCTAATGTATTGCTATTGCATAGCAAAGCAATTCAATTAGTTTATCAAAACTAAAACAAAAATAACTGGACGACAGCCCTTGAAGACACAATGAGACGAAAGAACAACGAAAGTTGGAAAAGTGACGAAAGAGCGAAACGACAAAACTCGAGGTATGGAAACTAGCATGCATTGCACACGCAATTCCACTTAATGTCAAAAACAAAACATTTAGGTTCTCTGGCCACCTAACATCTATGTACTGATATACAGTATATGTTACCAGAATATGTTATCAGCATGTATAAACTCCTATACAAAGTACAAAGTATAAAACTTGTATACGATTATTAAGGTTGTTATTTAAGATCAGTTAACATTTTCTTTAAAAATTTAGGCCTATATTTAAGCTTAAAATTTAAATTCTGGCTTGATGCAACTATTCCAAAACTAATTTCATGTATTGACTACACCAGGCTTAATATTCTATAGAATGCCTAGATTTTATACATTGCCGGTAATACATGTTAACAATAAATTCCATGTTTAAGTTGTTTAACATTAATTTGTAAAACTGGTTTTACTATCATAAACTTGTTTAATAATTTTTTTATGTTGGAAAATTTATTATTTTTTTTTTATTATTTGTTGATTCGGTTTAAAAAATTGGTAATATTTTATTCTTTTGAACTTTTTACTTTACCAACTTTATTAAAGTTATTTTAAATTGGTTTTCGGAATCAAGATAAAAGATATCCCCTGAAACTTTTGTTTAATACTGTTTTGTTTTTGGCATTAAAGAGGAATTATTTGTGCATTCTTGATAGTTTGAATAATTTATTTTAATCGTTAATTTTATTGAGTAAATTCAATAAATATAATGCTATTGGCTATGCTATATTATGTTATATAATTATGGCTATGTATATTAGATTTTCATCTAGTCGTCTGCACATACAATACCACTGGCCACACTAGATCAGGGTTTCACAAATTGTGGGTTGCGACCCCTGCGTAACTCAATGTAGGAGTCGCGAAAATTAAAATAAAATGCATGAAAATAATTAAATGGTTTCGATAATGTTTCTATAATATACTTCAAGCAAAAGATAGGTTTTTGTAATGGTTTTGTTCGTATACTTATTTTATATACCGATATAAAATATAAGAGTCGCATATAATTTTCTCGGATAAAAAGGGGTCGCGAATGAAAAACGTTTGAGAAGCACTGCACTAGATCACATAGTAAAATGGGCTTTTCTACAGGCAAATTCAAACTTTTCTACAGGCTTTTCTACTGGTATAGGATATAATGAAAAAAAACTCGGATTTTGTGAATTAATTAGGGTTCAAGTGTACAAGGCTTATTGCAATTAGTTGTTTACCGTAGTCCTCGTTTGGCACTAATTCCTCTACAAACTGGGGCGAATACGTATTTCCTGTAAAGAAAAAATAAAATTCAAGAAATTAAAAAAAGATTAATAAATGAGATAACATTTTATTAGGAAATGAGCAGTAAACTGTTTTTCTCTTATTTTGAATTTATAATGAGTTTGTTTGCATAAAACGAAAACACCATTTTAAATCATCATCAACAGGGGGAAAAAAAGGAGAATAAAAATTAGTATTGAGTAACAAGGTAACTGCAAAAGAAAACAAATTTTAAAAGAAGTCTAGGAAAAAAAAACATACATAAGCACTTTTTAAAAGTGGGTGTAAAAGGAAAAAGATTTTGGAAAGAAATGAAAGGTGTAACTCAATTCCATTTTTCTTTTATTTATATTTTTCTTATTTGCTGTGCACTTCAATTCATCATTGAAACCCCTCTTCAGCTTATCATTTTGCATCCAAACGTGTACAGCTTAGCGTTTGAGATTTATTGGATGGGAAAAGAATGAACAAAGTGTTTGCAACACAGAGAAAAAAAACATTACAGAAAATCTGAATCGAGATGTAAAACGAAGATTAAAGGCCCAGATAAACGATTTTTTCCTTCAAAATGATGCTTATATACTTCAGAACAACTTTAACACTGGTTGAAACTAGTTTTTAAAATCCTGATACAACCGAATTTTTAATTTCTTGCAACCATGATTTAACTTTTGTTTTTAAATATAACTACAGTTTAACTTTGATGCGAAGAGTGGCGGTTTGTAGGTGGGCGGTTTAAGGAGGTTCGACTGTATAAAATATGTAAAATAAGTTTTATACATAAAATGTTGTAAGTTTGAATATTACGCAGCATTTCCGCATTTGGCTGCTTTATTAAAACAAAATCTAATTAAATCGGTGGAGTGATGGCTTCATCGACAATCCTTCAGAGACAAAATTCCAATTAAACGTAAAATATAAATATGAAAAAAAAAAGTTCTTTAACCTTTTGATTGAAAGGGAAGAGGAGAAACATGATGTTGTAAAAATAGGAAATGACAGCGGTTCAAAATAAAATTGACACATCAAGAAACAACAAAAAATTCTACCCCGTATACTAATATAGAAAAAAAATTGCACTCAGTTCACTAAAGACTGACAATTTATTAGGTAAATAACTCATGTTATGCGAATATTTGTGAATATAAAATAATCAATATCATAAAAAATTATAATTTAATAGTATCAAAACAAATGTATATTTCGGGTTATAACGAAATCTCGTTATCTTGTCCGTTGTGTGTGTGTGTGTTTTAACATCTTTGGGATCTATTTTGACCAACTTCCCGATATCCCAGAAAGCTAAAATTTGAATTGTAGACACAGTCCGCGGTACATTTAATTCTATTAAATTTTGACGGATAAATGTCGTATCAATTTTGAGAACATTCCACGTGAAGGTGGAGTTTTTCTCGTAGAGGGTTGCTGACGCTAACAACCACATACTTCAATTGAAGCATTAAGCCGAATCAGGCGTTGTTATAAATAAACATACGTACTTATAATCAGGGCCGAGCAGAGGGTAGGCCAGTGATGCCATTTGGCATGGGCCTACGATTTTAGAGGGGCCTACTTTTGCT
>JAQIWH010007246.1:0-11713 GCA_034695005.1 Cryptops parisi
ATCCCCATCTCATCATCATTTCTGTATTTCCAATTTAAATAAAGTCTGAGGGCCAAATGACATAGCTGTAAAAGCCAATCGGTGCCCTCGTTAAACCCAAAGTACCTACCTACCTCTACCGAGTGAGGCAAAAGTCAAAAAAGGATTTAAAAGTCAATAATTTTTTAAAAAAAATTCTTTATATTTATTTATTTTTTAAAATGTAATTGAAAATAAAACAATTTTTTTTCTTGATAATAAAACAAATAAAAAATAGGAAAAAACTACGTTTTTTAGTACAATCTTTCAACCCAACTTGATACTGTGCTTTTGTTTTTAAACCAAATCTTAAAAGTATTTGAAATAAATACGTAGAAAAATAGTTTTTTTTAGTTTGTGTTAAGTGTTTATTTCAACGGTTGAATGATTGCTCAAATAAACTATATACCTACTGTTTACCGTAAGTATACAGTTACTTGATTTGATTACAACATTGCTTGATTTGATAATCCTAAATCAAGTAATGTTGGAGGTAATGTGATCCTTGAATTTCTGGGTATTATTCGGTTATTAAAATTGTTCCGAAAAGAAGTCATTATTTTCCGTTTTGTACAAATTTGAAAGTGGGATTTTGAAAAATTCGATTAATAATTTTGGTGCCTGTACGACCGTAAACTTATTACGGTCGATACTAGTTTACCAGGTATTTTTTACTAACATATGAAAATTGTAAAGGTATTGATTTTTAAAACCCCTTCATGACTTTTGCCTCACCCGGGTACTTAGTAATAGTGAAGTTTACGTACTGGACTTCTCTAGCTTGATGTTCAGTTCTTCAAGAGTGAAAAGGCTATCGAAATTACACATCATTTCTGTGAATTGTTTCCACACTGTGCGATTATCTACTGTCCGCTCTGAAAAAAGAAAGGTTTTTTTAAAAAAACTTTGTACTTCATACGACTGAATTAATTATTAAAAAAATAATAGTTCTACATCCAGAATTTATCGGTACAGGGTTTATTAAAATTCTTTACTGTACTTGCGCATGTGCTGATTTACATTTGAGCAAGTACTGTAACAAATATTTTATGTAAGATATGTGCGTGCATACTATACGTTGTTTTGACATGAGAAGCATGTTATATTTTGAATTATGAAACCCACCCCCTTAGTGAGTAAAAGAAAAATTATCTATTTGAAATGAAGACAAATTATATGGGCAATTCTATGAAAATGTCAATCTAAAACCCCTTTTGTTTTCAAAGTAAACAAATTTGTTATATCAAATAATATTTATTTATTAATTAATTTCTAATTCTAATCGTTAAGTCAACACTGTAGGGTTAACACTATATAGTATAGTAATTTGAATAATATCATTGTAATGGCAAGTTTGGCTATCATCTCAATTAGTTTTGGCTTGTTTAGTTACACCTATTTTTGCAGGTTATGTTTTGAAGGTCACGTTGTATAGACATAAATTTATTAAAACAAATTTACAGTCCCACATAAATTTAAACAATTGTAAAGTACTGACAACACATCTATTCATGGGTAAATGTGAACATAGTATAAGATTTTTTTACTTTCTGATAAATAATTAATCAAAATGTATATAAACATTCAGATGTTATAAAACGGTTGTTTATCGCAGTACTAGCATAATTATATAGCGCAAATTTGAATTCACCAACAATTTTTTTACTGTAGAATGGTAAATTCTTCAAAGATATCTTTACATGTTTGATGAGGAAATAATGTCGTTTCTTAGATTTTTAGAAAGTTAATGTCTTTCAAATGTTATGTTAGTCACCATTGTCTCTATAAATTAGGTTAAAAAAAGAGTCCAATTTTTAAAGAATGATTTTTTATGAACTGATGATGCTGCAGAAAACCATATACACTATATGAAAGCCCAATAAAGCTCTTTCTAATTTTCTATGATTCATGTTATGGTCGCTAACAAAGGAACAGAAAACGAGGGTTGTGGAATGATACTTAGAAACAAAATCTCTGATTACTGTTCAAAGAATGTTTGGAAAAGAGTTTACGTGTGCACGTTCTACATATAAGACGACAATCAAGAAGTTTGTCAAACAATTCCGTGTTTGGAAGAGCCCCTCGAACTCAAGCAGCCAGAAATCAGACTGTAGCTGACTTGCTAACAGAGACATGTTGAAACACTTGTTTCAAAACTTTAAATTACGTCTATGAGAAATTCTCAAGGCACAATGATTCCATATCAAGCATATCTTATACAAACGTTTACAAGAGAATGAAACTTAGGATTGTATACTTTGCAGTGATTTCATGGTTATATGTGAATATTCATTTGTTAAGTCGTAATGAATTGGGAGTGATTGACTTGAAACACCCTGCAGTTATCCAGATTTATCTGTGTATTTATGCATGTATGGATCTGGAACGCTTTACACCCACGTTATAGTGAATACTAGGAAGTACTGGATTCACCACAAATGACAACACACAAATAAAAACGAAAATGATTATGAAATACGATCCCAAAACAGATCGCATTAGAATGTTTCTGGAAATTGTTTCGTTATTATATTAACAGGTCGACTTTTAGACCCATAATAATGACGAATCGTCATCATTACAAAATTTTGTAAAATATTGACGAATCGTCATTATTACGAAAGACGAAATTTTGTAAAATATTAATTTTTAAAACAACAAGTAATCACTTACCATATTGTCTAGTTTCACAAACTCTAGTGGAATCGAAACCACCAAAGTATCTTAATGCATGTGCTGGATCACTGCCAAATGCTAAACTACTCTGCTGTACATTTGTAATAGCCATCCTATGTAAGTAACCAGGATTTTCTAAAATTACAAAGAATAACATTTAGACCCTAATAAAAATTGTATCGCTATTATTTTGACCAGATATTGGTGAAACCTTTGATACGGTTTTAAAAAAAACAAACAAACATTGATACCTGTATCAAATACGGAGTATCAACACTCTTCATTAAATTACACTGAAATTATTTTAGTAACCCTTATTTTAAAATTAATGATTTTTTTTACTTTTGACACTGAATCAGTAAATGCCGTAAATGCTCGAGTAAAAGTCGAACTTTTAGACCCGTTTTTAAAGTTAAATCATGGAATCGACTATTACACGGTTACTACTTTTGAGAGACTGAAAGTAATGTTTTAATTTGAGTCCAAAATTTAATCAACGCAAACTCAATTAATTTATAAATCAAAATAAATAAATCATAAATAAGATGTTGTTTACGCAAGATGTTGGAGAACCCTCTAGTTTTCAACTGCATAATTATACTTGTGCGATATTACATTACTATCTACATGAATGTTCCGTGGTATGAAGTACAATACTGGTACCAACCTTAAAGATTTAAAATCATAGACCAAACTTTATATGCGATAGCCATCATGAAATAATACTACCGTAAAACCTTGTTGTTTATAATTATAAGCGTATATTGTAACACTGTATATTATTACTGTACAAGTAAATGCCCGTCAAAATAAGAAAAATTATACTGATAAGTAAAATTCTTGGTTTCTCAAAATAAGATACGACGAAATTAGTCTACTTGTGTTCTGCACACTCTACACAGTACGATTACTGTAATGATGACTAAGGATTACATAATTGAAGGCTTGCCCGGAATAACAAAAATGTATGTTACAAAATTCAATATCGAGATTATTATGAAAAACTGTGACTCGTATATGGGCCTAGCCAGTGCTGTCAATAGACAAACTCATACTTACCTAAAACATACATATATCACTTCGAAACTGGACACTTAATATGTGACAACCAATGTGCTGAATACTTTTTTTGCCATTTACTCAAAACTATGAATTGTAACCTATAAACTTAATGTTCTATTTCTTGAATATGAATGACAGAATATTTTTAAATAGTATTGATATACAGAATTGTAATGTAAGTTAAATATTTTTACTGTTAGAAAAATTTCTCGTGTCTTGGGCCAAAGCTGTTGGAAGCACAAATAAAAAACTGATCAATAACAAGTTCATTTTAATATTTTAGTGCGACACGTTGGATGGCGAAAACGTGTTGGATGGCGCCGTTAACAAATGTAGTTTTTATTGTACACGCAGGGTTTATATATTCGTGTAGTTGATGGATAGTTGAGTTGGCATTTTATCCACATGTGCAATTGCTTAGATGACCGAAGTTTGTTCACCATCTGCACATTTGGTATAACAAGAATGAGACATGTTAAAGATATTGGCAGCATTGACACGTCGCCGTTTAGTGTCTGTTCTGTTTTTCATCTAAACTGAAATTAAGGTTAATTACTTAAATTATCAAGGCCAAAATAATGCGATTTATTATCTTTATTTTTATCAATTTTTTTTATTGTACGGTTAAAAGAATTAATAGAGTGATAAAAACAAACTTAACTTTCCACGCATTTCCAAAATTAATCAAGCACAAAATAACAGAATATCAAAGATCAAAGATATATCATTAAACATGTCAAAATATCAACTTTCAAATTTATCTGTCATTTTCAAGACAGACGGCTGATTGTCTTATAGAATGCTGTTTACTTTTTCTTATTTATTTTGATTTTTAATGTAACAACACCTTTAGTAGATTCATGATTGTCAAATGGGCTGAAATTTGAAAAACAAATCGTGACCAAGGCCGAATAGGCTGATGCCATGCAATGTGAACCAAACATTTTGCTCCTGCTGGAGCCTCTCGAAAAAATCCAGAATTTAGGAGGTGGAGAAGAGCAAGAAGTCAATACATTTAAAATGCTTACAGGGCTGACTTTTCACTTCTTGTAATACTAGAGTACTAGGACCATATGAGCAATCTCAACTCAGATGAACACAGACAGCATTTGCACGATTGTCATTTTTTGTGATCAAGCCTTTTTACTAACGAAGGCGAAACGTTGAAAGTTGGAATTTTTAATTCTACCCGGTCAGCAGATATAAGAATTTTTTATTTATTTTTTTTATTTTTTATTATTTTTTTTAGCTTTTGTTCACCTGTGTTAGACACAATCAAATGTTCTTGTTTATGCTTTTATTTTGGATTACAGTTTCATTTATTTACAGTATATAGTGTTTTTCCACTCGAGCATTTATACATTATGTTATTTCAAACTGTGAATACTATGATTTGGCCTCTTTGCTACGATCAACATTAAATGAATAAGTACTAGGGTGTTCAAAGGGTGCACCGATTTACCTTAAAACCCCTTATGTGACGCCCATTTCATTCTAAATTTTTAAGATATACTGACGTAATGACTAAGGCAGGCAGCAGAATAGCATTCAATTGCTCAATATTACCTCAATTTGTTGAATGATCATACATTTTGAATCATCAAAAACGGGCGTTCCAAAAACTTTGTGTAACCAAAAAGACGCGGTCGTTAAATTCAAAATTTTGGATTTGTCTTCAATATTTGCTTATTTAAATGAACGCACGTCACGTGATTACGTGCAAGAATTCGATTGGTTGTCTGTATATAACGTCACGCATGGAAAATGTCACTTTTTGGCTATGCAAAGTGTATGGTCATTTTAAATGATTGAGGTATTGAATGCTAGTTTGCTGCCTGCCTAAGGCAATTATACTTGATGTGATTGCTATTAGTTTTATATCGCATTTGTGTTATAAAACTAGGCCACTAGGAGTGAATAATGTAAGTCACACACCATGACTTCTTTGCAGTTCGATGCCACAAACATCACAGGCGTTTTTGTTTGTTTGGTTAGTAGATATTGGTAGCGTTAAGAATGTCAAATAAAGCACTCACTTTTAGCTTTCTGTCATCTTTTATAATGCATTATTTGTGGTCACAATTAAAATGTTATACAGGGATTACTAATATAGCAATATGAGGCATTGATAAAACTAGATATCATAACACTGAGTGCAGAATCAATCACTGATTTGTTTCAAATATCGTAAGTCTTTTAGCACCTTTGCATGTGCTGCTTCAGAGGTTTATTGGAAAATTAACTTAATGCACTTACTGCACATGCAATGTTTGGTCTTGTTATTAAAATTGTTAAATGCATGAGCAATCAATGCACGACATTTTTTGCTTGTCTGTCGGTTGACATTCTCCTTCCACCGAAAGATGATTTGATAGTTTCGTACTTGCATCCATTAAAGTTTGACTTTGTGCCAATTACATTTTTTGGTTTTGTAGAAAATTCTGTGTACTTTTTCTGACTTCGAGAAATGACACATACGCAGGGAAGCAAGCAGGGGCAGTCACAACAAACATGGGAAATGTATTAGTGGAAAAGCAAAGAAAAGGTTGTGGGAACACCTATTAAACTGATGCATTAACACATGCATTAGTTTAACATGTTTTTCAACAAACTACGTTTCCACTTCTCTATTGTCTGGTGGACCATGTTGTTGTAGTTGCCTCTGAGTTTGCTTACCTGTGATACCGTACTTTTCTCGCTGTTAGCTTCTGTTTTACCGGTCAATTTTCGATCCGTTTGATGCACGTTGGTAAAATTTTGTTGATACTTTCTTTCAGCGTGATAAAAGGAAGTTATTGATAACAGTAAGTTATAAAGAAGTTACACTAGATGAAAGCTAACACTACTACTATAGTGAGTAGTAATAGTAACAATTATAATGGTTATAAGCTATACTTACAGCTTAAATCACACAACACAGGCAAAATTACATTGATTTTTTATTATTGATGAATTATGAAGTGTTGTATTTTGTAAGTAATCTAAACTGGCGTCTATTTTTGCCACTGGTGCAGGATAATTAAAAAGAACAACAACGCCTAATCGCTAGTGTCACAGGCAGCTTGTCTGTTAAATAATTAACAAATTAAAAAACCGACTTCGAAAGTTCCACAAAAAAAAAGCATAAAAAAATTGTATTTTAATAAATTTACGATATACGTTACTCAATTCTATAAAAATTTGTTTTGATGTTAATATTATGAATTTATATTGATATGAGTTTTTAAGAGGATCAATTCTATTAAAAATTAGTTTTTTTAATAGGATTGAGTAACATATACCGTAATTGTATTAGAATTAAATTATTTTATACTTTTCTGTGCAACTAGTCGGTTTTTAATTTTGATGGCGTGACAACATGACATCCAATACAGCTAAATAACTACAAATATTATCTACTACAGTGTATTAAAGATGCTTTCAAATTGTCAAAAAAAAAATATGATTTTATCACTAAAAAAATCACGTAACAGTTGTCTCGATTATGACGCCCCCTTTTGACATAGGCGTTTAAACGTTTTGTGGGACCACCGGAAAGAAATGCCAAGTCGATACTTAAAGCTTAGTGTCAATTGGTCCAGTAGGTTTTGAGCAATCGATGTACATACATAACAACAGTTGTGTTTCGATTGTGGCGCCCCCTTTTGGCATAGGCGTTTCAAAATTATGTGGGACCACGGAACAAGAATTCCAAGTCGATTCCCCAAGTCTAGTCCCAATCGGACCAGCGGTTTATGAATGATGAATGTACATACATACATAAAAAAAATAATAATAAAAAATACATACGCGTCAAATTGTTAACCACCTTCTTTTTGAAGTCGGTTAAAGGTGTATAGGTGTATTTTATTATTTTACACTTCTCGTGTAACATTCAATGAAACACACTGATTTAAAGCGTGAGAAAAACATAGATCAAAATAACTGCTTTAAGGCTTCTAGGTATTAAATATTATCCGGCGTTTCTAGTGTTAAACTTCAAGTACTATTCATTGCTCGGTTGCAGTCTACTTACTGGTAAATCCGCTGCATACTATTTCAACTTTTGTAGTTTAATTTTTGTTATAATTATATGTAGGACTGTATTAAAATTTAAGTGTTAATTATTTTTATTTTTTAAATTAATTTTTGTTTCGAGTTAAGCAAACTCGGAGAGTCGAGTTTGTTTTGTAGCAAATTTCACAAAATATGAATCGCAGTTATTTTCGAATTGCTTCAGTACTTTGAGATCAAATTCTTTATTTTGTTAAAATTGTAAAATTAATGCAATAATAAAATAGATAACACATCAATATTAATGGTGTTATTGAGTTCTTAAACCCAATGATTGTTATTCAGAAATAAGAATTGAATTAACAGTTAGGCATTTGGAGAGACGTAAAAATATCTTCTTTGTACTATTCTTTTGTTTCTGTGTTGTCTTCCAAGATGTAGTCATTGATTAAAGTTTCATTTGCTATATCATGAAATAAAAATAGCATTATCTAATTAAGTATATAATTAAATAAATAAAAAAAAATTTTTATGTAACCTTTGGTTGGCGCTATATCTCCCCACAATTCAACATAGCACAATTTGAGTACATTGGGCGTTTCTGGGCTGCAAATTCGACGATTGGAACAACTTTTCACCATTTGAATGCTGAAGATGTTTCCCAACGAGTAATCTTGGCAAGCGAGGGATTTAGTAGTGTCTAGTAGTGTATCACTCCCAGTGGCATAACATAATGAGTTTAGAGCAAATGGAAATGCAGATGACGACCTGCCGAAGTCGTTAAAGCCTACTCGAACTTCAATGTCATGAAATTTGTCTAAGAACCAAAACATTTATCTTAACATATATAAAACACCTTGTTTATGCTTGTAAATTCTAGCTACAGCTTAACGAATAAAAAGAAAATGTTACCATGTACTATAGATACAGAGTGAGTCAAAAGTACAGTTCCATATTCAAAAGGCTATTATAATGAATAATGTTGAGTTTTGGATATGATAGCACCTTCATAAGAATCTTTACAATGATGATATCTACTTTGACCTAGCATTGTTTCAAATTGAAAATCGCATTGCTTCACTAGAAACTAAGAGTCGTAACTGCCATATTTAAAAAATAAGCAGCGTTTTAATTTGTCGAAATGTTTTGTTTTCTTAATTTCCAACAATTCCATCAAAATAAAAATTGAAACAATAAACCTAGAAGCTTACAAGTAGAGTAGATCGTCAGTGTAATGCAGGGTAGTGATACACTGTCCAGCAATCCACACTACACTGGAACGCTGGTTGCAACATTGTTGGGGCAAGTGAGATGGCATGTGGATGTTTATACAATGTGTTCAATATGGCCACCCCCTAAAATCTCGCTACTTGCAGTCGCTTGTACAAGTGACATGGGCCTCATACCCACACTTGCTTCCTTGTGCCCACTTGACGCAACAATGTTGCAACATGCTATCGCACTCACCACAACAATATTGCAACCGGTGTTCCAATTTGCTGTGTTACGTTAGGTGTTATGAATAGCAGGTCAGTGTATCACTATTATGCTTACACATGTAAGCTAAGCTTCTAGGAGGTGTATTGTTTTAATTTATATATTATGTATACAGTATATTTATCACTTGTATTTGGAAGCATTTAGGTTGAATAATAAGACAGCACAAACATAATACTAAGACAATGATAAAAAAAACTACACGTCAAAACATATATGCATATAAAGGTTGAGTCTTTTATCGTGACACAACCAGATATTATGAAAACGCAGCATTTGACAAACAAATGTGTCAGGCAAACATTGTTTGTGTATGAAGGGCCTTTCTAATGTTATTTTATTGACCTTAAAATTAATGTTCACAAACATCTCATTGTTAAATTTTAAACAGTGCGTCATAGGTATCAAGACATATTTAGAAAGTTGTAGCCACGATCCCATTTAGTCAGAATCCACTTTTGTTTTATTTATTTGTAACAACGCAACCGAAATAAAAATTAATACAACAATAGAAAATAAAAGGTATGCTGTCCCTACAACAGCTTTGCTGCAAGTCACTCATACTATGCAGTGGAGTTAGTTTAGTTGCTGCAGAATTATTTAAATACGAATTTGAAGATGCAAAAACTCTATGGCTTCATTACTCATTAATCGATTTGCTCGGATCAAATCGGAAAATTAATTCACAACATCCAATTATGTTGATGAAACCAAAGAATCGGATGTTTTGATCACGCGTTAGGAAGTTTTGAATATGCGATCAGATTTTTATGAATAAATATTTAAAACAGTCAATCAGTAAATAGAGGAGTCGATCAGCCAATCAGGATTCAAAACTAATCAAATATAAAAACATACCATAGCCAACAATAAATACGTAGATCTATCTATTTATATAATCTATTTATTGTTGGCTATGCACACACAGACATACTGTATGTATGAAACTTACCATATTTTCTATTCATATGGGTTTTCACTGCAAAAATACGAATGTACAGCGTCGTGTTCATTTTCATTCTCCACCATGGTAAAGAGTCCCCTTCAAGTGAGATAAAAATGAAATTAAAAAGTAAACTAAATCACCTGTAAAGTATGGAATCAGTTTTCTCATGAAATAACTAATATACTGTTTATATAACTTACATACCTGGAAAAGTGTATGCGCATTCTCTTTGCGGCATTGAAAGAAAAGTAAACGGTAATAACCACACTTGCGACAACGTACGCACAATGACGCTCGAATCTGTTACCATAAAACGATTTCGAAGTTCACTGTCCGGATACGTTCTTGAATTATATGAACGAAGCTTGTAATCGTAGTCTGGGAAATGAACCAAACAGATGTACTGTATATTGGCTCATAAACAACAATAATGAATCGAAATAGGAATAATATAAAAATGTATAAATATATTTTTCTTACTAAGTTTAGACACCCTGAATTTAGTGGCTATTAAATTCACTTGCCAGTAGGGAAGTATTTCATCGTAGTACGTCTTTTGTACGTATTTTACACTAATTTTTTTTCCAAAATTCAATTTGCACGGAATAATGAGGAATTTTATTGGTTCTATTGGTATGACGATGCCTTTGAAACAGCTGATGTTATCAACACGTACATCAAAGGTTAAATCTAATTTCAAAAGATGATACGCACGACGTGTTAATATACTAATATAGTTTATTATTAATTTTATAGGAAAACATGACATGAAACTTAACATCATTAAAACTAAGATTATTCGTTTCAACTTTATCTCTTTTCAGATCAAATCTGATTAGAACTTAATGCTAAATTTAATTATGAGTCTCATATTAAAAATTACTAAATAAATTAATAAAAATTAATATTTAATTAGACGCCTTAAACGCGTCCTGTCTAACAAAGAAAAAACAAACTTCGTAGTTCTAAGATCATTCCAATCCTTACATATTGCATTTTTCTCTGGGGGAACGCAAGACAAGAGATTTTCGTATTTACGGATTGACTGTTGCCTACAATCCCTGCTGAGATGTTTGTTTGGATGGAACCGTTATGTTTCAATAACAACCAAGTGCAGAAAACTAAAAATCATGACCTTAAAAGATCTTATTTGGTTTAACAGACTACGAAAAATTTCCTGTTTACTTAGTAACGCCCATTAATCACTCCATTACTACATAGTTTTTTTATACTTCACACTTTAATCGAGAAACAAACTCATATAAATTTGTCCAACCACGACAACAAGTAAAAAACATCACCTACCGCTACCCATTAAATACCTTTGCTATATGGAACCAGGTGTCATATAGAATCCGAAAACATGCAATTTCTACAACCACAAGCAGTAAATTTAACGCAATAAACTTTTTGTTAAAATTGTTTTTCATTCTGGTATGTCCTATAACTTTGTAAACACTTGTATTTTATTAGTTTCTTAGGCTGCAGAAAATAATAATAATTCAATTCAATTCAATGTTT
>JAQIWH010007247.1:0-11712 GCA_034695005.1 Cryptops parisi
ACCAAAACATTGCAACAAATACAATGGAAATAAAACTATACAAATTTGTTATTCTATTATAAACAACAGTATCATGAAGCATACATCAATTACAAAATCACCAAAACATGTTCTAAAGAAAGAAAAATGAAATTAGAGATTATAATTGACATAACTCAGAATATTTGGATTCAACTTTCTCCGTTCTACAAGAGTCCTTGGACCATTATTAATTTGTTTACGGATCCTAATGGGTGATGTGTTCCATAGAGAAAAAAAATTAAAGGGAAAACGTTTATCCATAACTTTGGTTGCAATTTCGGGCAATTTAAATTTATTAAAATTCATCTCCCGATTGAAAGTTGCTGTGTTAAATAAAGAACTATACTTGTGCAAAGGATGACTATGATCTTCAATTAATTCAGTCAGTTCCTTAAGCCTATGGTACCATATAAGACGATCAACGGTCAATATCTTAATAACTTTACACTTACTCGAAATGGAAATAAATTTCGACCAGTCAAACAAAATTCTTAATAAGTTGTTATACACTGTTTTTAATCGTCTGATGCGAAAAGTTCTCGCGTCAGACCAAACAATAATCCCATAAGCTACGATAGAAGAAACTTTAGAAATAAACAAAACACGTTTTTCACTATTTGTCAGAATACTCTTCATCCTCTTTAACAGAAAAGTTAGTCTAAGCAATTTGTTGACAATTTTTTCAATATGCCTACCGAAAGACATAGTCGAATCGAATTCAATTCGATTGAATTCGATTCGACTATGCCAAATAGTTATCCCAATTGGCACGTGGTAAGCAACAACTTTTGTCAGCCATCCGCTACGTATATATTGACGCGCATGTAAGTATTTATACAAGGTGTTTCAAGAGTGGTGTTAGAAACTTCCAGGGCATGTGGGGGATCTTCCGATAGGAACAATAGTTTTCCACACAATTTTTTGATCCGGAAAAAATCGTGTCACGCGATAGGTTGCCTGTACCTGTATGATATTGCAAGGTTTGCTACCCGCCTACACAACGTATGTGTATAGCGTAGAGCTCATCCTGCAGACAAAATATCGGGCGTCTGTATCACGTGTGGGACGATTTATCCCGGGAAAAGGTTGTTCTTTTCTCACCCCGTACATGCCCTGGAGACAAGTTCTGATACACCCTGTATAGATGAAAACCAATTTCTTGGCTGTCGCGACTTGATTTATCCGCGAATAGTCACCCGTAGGGTTCTTTGGCATTCGTGCTTGCCCATTGGATTCTCGAATGGGTGTGATTCTCCCCAATACGACTTTTCTTCCCAATTAAAATATTAATGTGAACCCTAGTCCTAAGTGAGGCACCAAATTTTGTGAACCCGGTCCAGTCATTTTTTTATCAGACAAACATAATTAATGTTTCACGTCAATATAAGAATTTCCTATTTTAATAAAAATAAAGCAAATTCTATTTTATAATCACGAGTTCCTTGCCCGTTTTTGTCACGTGTCCTGTTAAATTCTAATCCAAGCACGTTTTCAAACAAAAAAAAGGTCATCTGGTGGAAGTTGGTCACACACTGTTTTATTACACACCAATAGTGACAAATGACACGTTCGCCCTAATGTGACACGCGTTTTATACGATGTCGTTAACACTTTAATAACTACACCACGATCATCTCCATTTACATACATCGTCGACCAAACTATTTTTTCAAATATCTATACACTTTTTTCAACGTCATTGCCGATTTAAAGTCTCCATGAAACGCCTTTAAAAAACAAAGCCCGTACACATCATTAATCATGAACTAAAACCTCCATAATAAACGAACCGCCTAATACTATTATTAATAGGCTTGTTCGAAAACGCGCGCGCGCACTCTCTCTCTTCTTTAAGAAGAGCTGCTAATTGAGAAGGAGAAGATGAAGCTGTTCGGCTTTTTTACCTCCACCGAACGTTACGACGTTAAGGCGAAATGAAATAAAATCACACACCCCCCTATATAAAGTAGAGACGAAGTCTTTAAGAAAACGCTCGTGTCTTAAACCCGAGAGCATCCTTCTTAAAATCGCATTAACAAAGCCATCTCTATAACAACGAGCCCGGTTTTTTTGTTGTTGTTGGTTGCTGTCTGTCTTATTTCCCCCAAACGCACAACTTTTTCTCTAAAAAAATGTCAACAATATTGCACTTAAAAAGTTGACAAGCCGACTTTGGTAGAAGCAGCACTACCTTACCAACGATAACAGAGACGACGATTTCCAACCTCAAGCGATTGTTTGCAAACAAAGACCTCGAAAATTTGTCAACTTTATTATCTTTTGTATCCTCTTTAAAAATTTCGCTATTTTGTCACACACACTGTCCATGGCCTACATTTTCCAAACAACTTTAACGTTGGCTAGGTTTCGACCAATCAAATTGTTTTACCCCCTCCTCCTCCCTAAAGCTGCACTTTATACAAAACGTAAAACAAGTTTTAATTTTTTTAATTTTAAGATAGAGTGATAAATCTTTTCCAACGATAAAATGAAATCGTCGTGCTATTCGAAACCAACTTGCTTGCTGTAGAAAAACCACGAATATTTGGTCCAAGACGGCTTTGTTTTCATAATTATAGTTGGAAGTGTCAAGTTAGGTGACTCACTTTGTATATTAAACATATCTATAATTTTTATAGCAAAGCAAAAATGTCTCTTGGGATGGAAAAAGTCAACTTTAAAATGATTTTCCAACACCATGTCGTGAGGGTTAATCAAGAGAAAAGTAAGGAAACAATCACTCCTCCGTTTGACCAAGTCACTCCCTGGAGAGGGTTCCAACAAACCTTTTCCAATATTAACGAGACATAAAAATAAGAGAGCGATACCGTCATAACAACAACAACAACAACGGTTGGCAGCTGCCACGAAATAAAATGGAAAAGCAAGGGAGATAGGTTACTTTCCTCGTCTTCCATTTTCGACCCATTCTATCGGCTGTAAAGCAGCTCGTCATCAACACAGCTGCTCTTCTTAGGCCCATCGAGGTGTCGTCATTAGTCGTAGACCCGCACCTTCGCTTATCACCTTCACGCGCTCTTTCGCTTCCTAGGCTTAACGAGAGTCGAGAGACTCGGGACAGAAAATAAAAACGACTCATTTCAATTAAAATGTTCCCTGCGAAAAATATATTAAACGGGCTCGAGATAAAATTAGCAACCCCCAGTGTCATAAAAATGAGGATAGTTAAATGAAGGGATTTCACGGCAGCAGCAGCAGCAGCAGCAGGTGGTGGTGTGCGCGTGCGTCGTCCAGAATTTTTTGTGTTCTTAAACCGCTTAACCCTTTGGGGTCTGCTTCTTCCTTCCCACTTTTAAACGAATCTCACCAAGCGCAAAATGACCCGGCCAAGACGATGGTGAAAGAAGAACCTCCAACAAAAGGGTTGACAAAAAAAATAGAGTGTGAAAATTTTTATCACTGTCTAAAAAGAAAGAAAAAAAAAGAGAGCGAGCCATAAAAACAGCTTCTGCAATGCGGATAGGATATCGAGCAAGAATTCCGGAAAAATAAACCGAAACGAATCATCGACAGCAAACTTCATCATCACGAGACATGATCATCTACATACAAAAACAAAAACAAACTATTGTTGTACTGCTTTTGTACATTATTGAATCCATTTTGGTTCGAAGTGATTTTAAATAAAAAAAATAAAATGAATGAGCATAATCTCGGGGAGACATTGATACACTAAAAAAAGAAAATGACAAATAATCAATCGATAACAAGTAGGCCTAATCAGTCGATAAAAAAACAATATACAATGGTCAAATATAAAAAGTTCCATAAAAAATAAAAATGACGTAAAACATTCCGCCATAATAATCAACTATTCAAATAACTACAGTACGCAAAATAAAATAAAACTTGGTTATTACTTAGACTACGTTTACGTTGGACGCTTTTTATCTAAAAACGCTCATAAACGTCCAACGATAGTCGATAATTTACATAGGTTATCGACTCTAGTTGGACGTTTTTAGCGGAAAAGCGTCCAACGTGAACGTAGCCTTAATCTACCTCTAAACTCACTCTCCTCCACCACGCATTCGCGAAACCTCTTTCACATGATATAGATATATATACATAGCTACTTGCCAAGAAAAGTCAACTAATTCACCAAGAAGCGTCCGTTTGACCTTTTGAGCGTGTTACATTTTTTGTCCCAATGAAATGTTAGATACGAAATATATATAAAATAAATAAATTGTTTACTCTATATTAGAAAAAAGAGAGTTTAGAAAATGTCCCCTTTTGCATCGTCTTTAAAAAAATGAATCGTCGTGTTAGTGAAGAGCCAGAAGGCTAAGGAATGGAATCGGATTAACCACCGACGTCAGCTTAACGTCTTTGGCGAGGCTAAAACCATTAAAAGTCGAAAAAATCCCAGTGATGACCTAACGAGATGCAAATGCGTTTTAACTTGACATTTTCCGTCTCCCGAGGGGATTCACCTCGACATCGCTTTATCAAACATGTCCACAACTCGAAGAAGGTAGTCGAAGGTAAAGTGAAAAAAAAACGCGTTTACCGGAAACTTTTAAAGTTTAAATTTTGTTGGGCCATGTCATCGTAAAGCATCAACCAGTTGGTGACACTGAGCAAAAAATAAAAAATAAAAAAACCACGACCCACCAATAGCAACCTTATTTAACACGACACAAAACCCCAATATTCCCAACAACCATAATGACAAACGTGCATTGGAAAGGAACAGTGCCATAAAAAAATGGCCGAAACACTATGGCGTCCATCCGGAAACCAAATATCAAAAATAAAAATGCTTTTTTTTTCACGTTTTCTGGCATAACCGCCGTCCTAAAAAAATGTTTACCAACCAGAGCAGGTTAAGTTATACGGACTTTTCTCACTTAACGACCGAGTTTGGTTCCTACGAGGGTTACGGCTAGGTCGAACAGCGAGGAGACAGTACACAACGTAAAAATACAATCAGAAAAAAATTATAAAAACGATGTAACCGTCAAATTAAAGTTATAAAAACAACATTCGAGTTAACATTTATCGAATCCTTGTTCCAAGTACACATTTATATAGAAACTAGTAACAAATTCGTCAACAATGACGGAAAACCCATTACGCAATCCGTTGTTATAACTCATGTTGCCGGCAACAATCGAAGCCAATGGGCTTTTCAGTCAACGGTAACTTGTGTTTTTACTTGTTGTCATGGAAACATTCAGCGCGCACCGATTCAGGTTGGAGAGCTGGTCGTTAAACAGGTAAGTCGTTAAGTGAGGCAAGTCTTTACGCTTCAGAATTAACAGTTCATATTGAGACTAGTGGGTAGAAAATACATAATGATTGGCTAGTCTTTGGATTAATTGCTATTTTGGTGCAGTTCCACAACAGGTGGTAAATAAACGTTAATTAGTATATTTCACGTTAATTTCAAACTTCAATTGCTGTAGAGACGTTAATTAGTGTATCCGATAGAAGAAGGATTTTCGCTCAATTAACGATGACCCGTTGTCTCCAATTGTCAACGTGACCTATTATTTTCCCAATTATTATAGTTGATGCTACGATATAGTGAGCACTCACTACGATTATAAGTACTTCTTTTTAATTATAAGAGCAAGAGCCCAATGGCAAGTTTCCATTCTCCGAAATCTAACAGAACACGAGCATCGAATTCTCAGAAAAACCAAATCGACGCTAAATAACATTTTTGAAATGGCGAGAAACGCAAAAATTCGTAATTAGCGTCATTGACGAGTGAAAAAAAACAGCAAACAAACGATCGTCCATAACAACAACGACCACGACAAAAAATGACACGGTAATGACAAAAAATAATAATCTCTAAAATTCATTCGCTCAACAACAACAACCCCCCTCCCCTCCCCCACCGGTATATGACAATCACAAAAGTCGTGCGCAGAAGCCCCCGTGATGCATTTCAAAATTTGTACTTTGCGTTCTTGTTCAATTTCAAATGAAAAATTGTTTGTCATCAAGAAAACGACCGAAATGGAAAGGATTGGCAAAAGGTGCGAGTGAAAAATAATCGAGTAGGTTTCCCTATCAACGTTCCCATTTTCTCCCTCATCTTTTCGGTGGGGGTGCCAACGATGTTGCTTTTCAATCTTTGCACCGTTGTTGCCACAGCGACGATGACGTCATCGCGCGTCAACAGCTGCTCCAGTTGTTGCGAAAATTCGGTCGATTGAGTGCGAGCGAACGAACGATGGAGTGAACGAGTGAAAGAAGAAGAAGAAGAAAAAAAATAATAAACAAGCCCATCTCGAGCTAACACCGGTCCCTCGCTCGCGCTTCTTTACCATCATCGGGTCGCCCACTTCGTTTCTATTTATTATCCTACGTGTTCCGAATGCAGGATGACGATGTCATTAAGTGAGAAAAGTAAAAATCAACAACCACCAGCCCCACTAAGATACTCAAACGCACGTGCACCCCTCCCCTTGCATCGAAGGGGTCATTAATTCGCCAACCCCGCACCCATCCCAGCTCCATGTCGTTGAATCTCAATCGCTCGAAATAATAAAACAACAACGCACTTTACACTCGACTCGACCCGATGAACGACACAACTGGCACAGTTCATTAAACTCGAACAAGAAACAACTTGATTGTTATTTTCCTATAGCATTTTGACCGTTTAACTACGCGTCAAAAAAAATCGCAACCTATAACGCACCACAAAAATGCCATTTTTAATATCGCATTATCGTTGCTTTGATCAACAACGCAACCTTGGTGTTCAACAACGACCGTTGAAAAACGCAACTCTGGTGTTGGCCAATCATAAAAACACGAAATAAATAACTACGCCAATGGCTTTTTCATCAACATAGCCCCTCTATTCCAGTACAAATTAGTACAAATCTTGTTATAACAAACTTGACTTGAACTTGACGAACATCTTGCAGATGTCGAAAATCACGAAATATTCCACATTTCTCAATCGAGTCATAAGAAAAAGTCACTCTGCAACGCGACACTAAATTTTCACAGCACCAAGTTCACACAAAACAAACAAACCAGAAAAGAAAAGAAAATTAATAGAGTGGGTGGAGGGGATGCCATTGAAGCACTTTGCTCGTCCCGAAAATAACCGCTCGTCGTCTCGAAATAGTTGGCAAGCGAGCTAAAAATAGAGCCAGCTTCTCTGTACTATTTCCCTCGTCGCTTCTTATAACCACCATCGACAAACAACAGCAAACAAAACCCCTCCCTTATTGTTTCCTTTATATCTATTTCCCCTCCCTTTCTTTTTCCTCTCTTCCTGCTTACGGTAATCGAAACTTACATCCGATCTTACATCCTTCATCCGGAAATAGAAAGGAATACAACGTAAAAAAAAACAAACAAACCATAAAAAAATTTGCGTCAAGCCGCTATACAGGGTGCAACAAAACATGACCTTAAAGAAAACGCAAAAAATAAAGAAGCAGATAGACAAAGTGAAACGCACCCAGCCGAGTGGTGCCCCGAGACACGGTCAACATTTTCTTTTGCAATTATTCACAATGAACCATTTTGCGAAAGATCGCTGTTTAGATTTAACAAATTGAAAGCGTGACGCGTGTGGTTTAATTCGAAAATTGTTCGTAGACAACAAACACGCTGCGTCACATAGCGCGAGACCTTGGTTTGGATTCGAAAGTCGGGTGTTACAGATGCCGTGACAAGAGCCTGTATTTTCAATACCATTTTCTATTTAACGTCGTCGCTTTTTGTCAGTTGGATATCAATAATTGGATGCCATCGACATTGAAAATGAGGCGTTTCAAAAGGCCTTCGATCGTGTGTCTCGTGCCTATCTAAACATTGTATGCGAATTTAATGCAACCTGGCTTATCCTAACCGTGTCCACGCCCATTTAAAGATTAACTAATTGTTTTTCCAGCTATCGAGAACATTTCAATAGAAACGCAATTGGACACAAACGAGCGTCTATTGGCGACGAGTTTCGCATCGTTACTGAATTAAATCATCGATGAATCGCTGCCCCACCAAAAAATTAAGTCTTGCTGTCAGCGATACCCGTCTCTGTCACGTTCTGATCGTTATTCAGAAACATGAATTGTTTTTGTATAAATAAATTTTAGCAAAACAAAATGGTGTTGGTGCAATCGAATCGTAGCGCCAATTTGGCTCGCTCCATTGCCAATATCTAATTTCCTTTGAGAAAAGACTTTTGTCACACCCCGTATTGATGGGTTTAGAAACTCAAATGGAGATTTCGATTTGTACAACAACGTCCCCTTTAAGGTTTCGTGTACCGAACAACAACCACGACGACCAACTCGAGTACTTTTGCACGGTGAAAAATACGAAATGAAACGATTTAAATAAATGAAAAAAAAAATAACAGGTTGGAAACCGGAACGACCAATGATACACAAATGATACTTCATCACGACATAAAAGACGAAACTTATCCGGGAAAAAAAATAATGCAAACTGCATTATTCATGTTGACCGGTGAAAAAAATACCATCTCCATCAAATGAAATATTAAATTGTCCAATTTGAGTGAGTTGGGACTTTTGCCAGCTTTCGTGTCGACAGCTGTCTTTCAACTCATTTTTCGTGTTTTGAAAAAAAAATAACAAATAAAATGAAATACAAAAAAAAAGGACACCCTCTTGTCATTTTTCACGCGTTGAACGAACGAAATTCGAGACTAAAAGATGAAGATAATTTTTTGTCGCCAACCTTATAAAATTCGACAGAAAAGACCACTAACGTCACATTAATAAAAAAAAATGTGTTTTATAACGGCAATAAAAAAAATATTAAACAAAATTATCACCAAAACATTTGTTTCCACAGTCACCTTCGTTTCAAACACACTCATCACGCGACACTTTCACTCAACCATTTTGTCCTCCAAAATGATAAACATAAAAGAAATCGAATTGCAAAAAAAAAAGAAAAGCCTTGAGAAGATAATAAAGAAAGCTTAATTAGCGCGTGCGGTCGATGATTGTTCCATCGATAGGGCAGATACATTTCTTTTTTCAAATAAAAACCTATTCTAGTTGTTGTTGTTGTCGTTGAAAGTGGATTATCGACGACTCGGTCGCCCCGGAGCTATTGTATCTGTTGGAATGCTTATTCATTATTTATCCGTTCTCATCAACAGCCGTTGGGGGTAGACTTATTTTTAGTACCAATCGCCCACGTTTTGTTTGTTGCACTTCACGAGAAACGTACAAACATAGAAGTACGATGACATCCAGCTCTCTTTAAACAGCGTTCCAAAATATCACCGTGGCCATCAAGAACGAGATAAAAATCAACGGAAATGCTTTTCTCTCATAGAACGACGCCTCGATCGAGGGTCGGTATATTAGAAATAAGAGTCGACATTAATCTGAAAGATAAGAACGTAGGACAGTCGTGGGACGATGTCATTGTCAACAACGTCCTTCTCAACGCTAAAATGAATCGTTCCACCATTCAACCATTAAATCAAGTACGTGAAGTATGACGAAAAAAAAATTCATTCAATGAGTTTTAACGCCCCCTACCGTTATCGTCAGAACCGATGACAAATGTAGGCATTGAATGATATGTCCACAATAAAATCTAAATATTTCAATCACAAAGTTTGAAAGAAAATCCACATCAAACCATAACTAAATATGGAGCGGCGGGTAGTCAACCTACTCGAGTTTCATTGAAGAAATAATACGTTAGTACACTTCCACGGGGGTTCTTCTGGTGACGCAAAGAACATCAAGGTCTAGGCGGTCGTCTAATTCCCCCGTGTCGAAAATTTGTCAGAAACCGTTTCAAATTTTAAAATTACAGTTACAGTGCCCCTATTGAAGATGTTTTCATAGTTCAAAATTCTCCGAACGAAGAAGAAAGAGAAGAACAAAAACCATCTTTCTCGTGATTTTTAGGTTCGGATACCTAATTTTGTTTTCACAAAATCAGATCTTCAAGTCTTTAAAGAAGAATTACTAACTGTTCTACTCTCTTTAAAAACTCATTCTTCCTATCCGGGAGATATTGTCAATAAATTGGTTTTAAATCGTCTATCTGATAGTCTCTGCGAACCTTTAGTCAAACTTATAAAAAGTATCTATACTACAGCCAAATAGCCAATGAAATGGAAAGTAACTTCAATTCAACTTTTATAGTTTATATAGAGGAAGCCCAAAGGATCTTTTGACCTCTTTTAGACCTATAGCCACCTTACCCTATCTTGGCAAACTAGTTGATAGGTTTTTATTTCGAGAACTGACACAAGTGCTCTACCAAACTACACTAAAATATGCTTTTGGGGTAGTTCCAGGGAAGAGTGCACATTATCTTTGACTGTATATGGTAAATAATAAGATTAAGGGCAAAAAAATTAAATTGTCTCTTAACAGTTACCGATGTGAGTAAAGTCTTTGATACGGCATCAAGAAATTTCATACTTAATAAAATTTTATGTTTAGGCATCTCTGAACAAAGTTACTATTGAGTATCTTACACACAGAAAATTCCAAATAATGGATTTTAAAAATACTTTAATTCCTTCTAAAATCGGTGTTATCCAAGGAACTCATATTGCTTTAATTTTATATACAGTACTTACATGTCCAAACTCTTTTTGATCTGACATTGTTCTCAGAATTATTAACTTATGCAGATGACAATTACTTATTGCTTCCTTATGCAAAGTTTGAGAGTCATATTGCAGATTATATGAATACACGTGATATTCGTGTCATAACTGAATGGTATAATATTCGTCATATGAAATTAAATCCCCTTAAAACTCAAACAATTCAATTGATACAGACAGCCAAACACACGTTGATACAGATAGCCAAAATTAAGGCGATGGCGGCAGCACTGAGATACGATGCACACCCAAATCACTTTATCAGGGAATATTTAATGGATCACCTGAACACGAGACACACTAAACATTTTAAAATTGAAATAACAGACAGTAAGTACAATTTTAGAAGGAACAGGTTTCTCATAGCTACAGTACATGCTTGGAATGAACTCCCATACGAAATAAGAAGAACACTTTTCCATTGTGCAAAGTATGAATGAGTGCATTGTTAACTGTAAGCATTTTAATAGCTTAGCCGCAGAGCACCTTTTAACTATATAATCAAATAGAATAGTTTTTAACTCATGCGTCCTTGTGACACTCTCTTAACATATTGGGTTTATATGTAAGTTGTCTCATGCTTGTTTTCATTTTAAGCTTATATTGCTATTTGTTAATGTTTTTAAATGATCCAATAGTTAGCTAAAATTGTTTTACACTATATTCAAGGTTTGGTTGTTTGTTTTTTTTTTGTATTGTCTGTGTCTTTTACCCAAGTGGGTGCTCTTTAATAAATAAATAAAAACAAATAAATTAAACTTTTATGGGGTTCAGGATACAAACTCTAAAAATTAATATTTTAAGAGTAACTTTCGATTCAAAACTTGGAAATAACATTGAGAATTAAACTACACAAACAAATTTTTCCATATGAAAGTTTAAAAACTATTCTAAAAAATAACGAAAAAAGAACTTCATTTATCTATAAAATTTCATCATTGGTTTCTCACGGAATTTTGGTTTGGTCAAATGCTATACTCCATTTCACATAAGCTGACCCAGAATTAGCTTGAGGCAGTCAAGGGGCGAGCTAGGTGATCACTGTGTGACCACTGATCACACAGCAACTGAAACGT
>JAQIWH010007248.1:0-11708 GCA_034695005.1 Cryptops parisi
CCAGTTGGTCTATGTGTTTGTTCTATGCAATGATCAAGTAATCGAAAAACTCGATTAATCGAATAAATCGATTACTTAATAATCGTAATCGAATCATTTATCGATTAGTTAATAATCGTAATCGAATTTTCGATTAATCGCACATCCTTAATTTTATTATATAGACTAGAAGTAGCCCTGTGCCATGCACGGTTTTAATTGAAACAGGGTTTGGGTTTTTGAAGGTTTAGTTTTATTGAAATGTCACAAGGTGTCACCGCTGCATTGACACGCATTCCGGACCATGGTTGCATTTTCAAAGAGATGAAGATAGATAGAGACGTAACTGAGCATTTATAGTGAAAAAGCGAATAACAACCAAGCAGTAAGTAAAAAAAAGCAGCTTTGATAACAGCAACGCTTTGGATGGACCAAGCGTTCAGGACCATGATGCGTTCTCACAGAAATGAAGATAGATGGAGGGAGGTGAAAATCTGGGCTATTTAATAAGAATTACCGTATAAATAATATTAAAAAACTCAAGTACAGTAGAACCCTGTATCCGCAGTGACTCAACATCCCAATAGTTTTAGTTATGCACGGCTGACCTTGGTCCTATTATATGGAACTAAAAATCACCCCATGCAAAAGCACGAGCGCTAGTTAATTAAAATATTTTCTAATTTACTTGATAATAGCGTTCAAAGCGCTCAAAACGAAAGCTCAAATTTATCAGGTTTTGAAAATACCGCTCAAAGCGCTCAAGGCCAAAGCGAACGCCGTCCGCCGCCGACCAAAACAAAGCCAACGAAAGCCGTCGAGCAATCTTCTAATTATTTATGTATCTGTTCAAGATTAACTGATTGAGCTGATTCAAGGTTGAACTTGAGCTGAGCTTAATATCTGTTCAAGAATACGAATCGCTTCATAAAGAATACGAAGTGAGGTCGAAGCAGCCATTAGCTTTGTGGACAAAGGCGTTGGAGCCACTGGAGACACGCATGCGCAAAAGTTCCGTTGCTGACATATAGATCTGGCCTTTTCTTATAAAGAATATTCTTACAATTTACAGGTTTTAAATTGCACGCTGGTGAAAAACAATCTTTAATTGAAAGGCTTGGTGCAGTAACCTGACAGTTCTAATTTTGCCAATAGGTGGAGCTATCTCCTCTCAAAACAGCTGGTTATATTGTTCAAGTATTTTATTTATTGTTCAAGCCAATCCTTTTTAAATTCTGTTTATTTACCTATCCGTCACTATACATTTAATTTGTGTTACTATATGTGCGATTTGAAGAAGGAACAAATTTTTTCAAACACATCCAATCCTGATAAACATACTTTATCAAAAGTTAACAAATTCTTACAGGAAAATATTTTTTACCTTACTGATGGGGCATACTTTTTTTTACACATCCACAATGTTTCACCTCCCTCCTGCAGGCTTCATCAAGTAAAAATAAAAGTAGGAAAGAAAAAAGATAATTCCAGAAAAACAAAGGTGAGCTGTTTAGAAAGCCATCTTCAATCACACAAAGGCTACGTTCACTTTGGATGCTTTTTTTGCTAATAAACACTCATAATCATCCAAATATAATCGATAACCAATATGTGAATTAAAGAGACTTATCGACTATCTTTAGACGTTTATGAGGTTGTTTTTTTTTTAGCAAAACAGCATCCAAAGTGAACTTATTTTAAGCTAAATGGCGAAACATTGCCATTGCCCAACATTGCCGAACGTGTTGCTGAATACTTCTTTTGCCATTTACTAAAAACTATGAATTGTTACATGCAACGTTATTCCCGGCAAGCTTTCAATTATAGTGTAACAAACATTCCCCGTAATTAAATTGTTTTAGTTTCATTTTAGGCGTTTTTGTCAGTTGGAGAGTTGACAATAGGCGTTTTTGTCAATAGGCATTTTTTGTCAGTAGGCGTTTTGACAGTAAGCTTTTTTGACGTAAGCGTATTGACGTGGAACCTTCTAAACCATAGTCTTCATAATCATAGGTTTGGTAAGTTTCTTTTTCGTAAAACATAACCTCTACCGATGACGATGAATTACGGTAAATTAATTAGCATACCTGGATGAGTGCCATGATATATATGTTGCAAAATCTTAACTGCTTGTTTACGTTTTTGTTGCCTAACGCCAATCTTTTTCAACTGAAGCTACAAAAAACACAACAAAACTATAATTATTTACAAGTAAGTATTTACGACATCATCCTGAAATCATACTGCCAAACAAACAAGCTATTTGTACTGACAAGATTCAGTACGCCAAAAATTTTAACATGTCATTACCTGCAAATTTGGAGTGTTCATTCCAATAAAATCAGGCATAGGTGAAACATCATTCTTCTTTGTTTTCTTCTTTTTCTTAGGAACAATTTTCTGAACATGTTTGGGTGCTGTAATTTATTAATTTATAAATTTAATTGCATTTGAAGGGCCTGGTGTAAAAGGGTGTTAAGTAACATTTTTGTGAAAAATGACTTAGAAGCATTTTCAAAATGTGCTAGGTGCACTTTTACCTTCTTAACGCATACGTTTGAGCAAAAAAACAATATGTGCAAAGATATTAGTGCAAGAAGTTTGCAGTAGCCCATTGACAGCAAGGCACGTTCAGATCTTTAAAAACATTACTAAACGTTACTTAACACTCTTACATCAGGCCCTTCAATTATTCAGTTTGAAAAACTCTAAACCTTACATACTATTTCTGGAAATCTTTTAGCATCACATTACCTGGATTTTCATTCTGTAGCAAACTTGTGCCTGTAATCACTTGCTGATGTTTAGATGTGCTTGCAATCGCTTTTGCATTTTGTTTTGGAATGTCAGCCCTAGTTGGTTTTAGACCAAATTGTTTATCGACGGATACTTGAGATGATTCAATGATATTCTCAGGTATATCCTGAAACAATTCAAATTTAAGCTTGATGACTTATTTAGTGAAATTTAAATTACAGGTGACCCTTGTATAACGCTGCACTTTTTACAACATGGTTTCAATATTAAGCGGATCACAAATTGTAGCAATCCTTGCATAATGCGGTGCTTATATTAATACAATTTCAATATAACTTTAGTGGTGAACGATGTTAAAGTGAAAATGAAATTTGAAAATGATGAAATGCCAAAAAGGTTTCAAATGACAAAGACACCTGGCCACTGGTAAATAAAAAATATCAGTGAAAATGTTATTAGTAGTGATGACGATTAAATGCATCACTACTAATGCATTGAAAAAATGTTATGTTCAGCAAAGTTATTTTTTCACCCCTCATTCATTCCACATTCACTCTACGCTGAGGAAAAAAGTAAATCTTCTGAAACATGTTCGAAAATGTATTTTTACAATATTCATAATAAAAATGGCTTGTATTGAAAAAACGAAACAATTTTTTCAGTAAACATTCTGTTATTTTTCATTTTAACAATTTTGCTTTTGTTTTCATGTTCGTTATGTTTGATAAATGAAACTTTCTGAAAAAATGTTTTTATTTATTAAAAACTTATAAATAAATAAAAATTTATTTATTTATTTATTAAATTATTGGCAAAATTTGATTAAATGATTCAAAAAAATTGAATTGTATGCACAGTATTTTATTTATTTTGCCATTTATTTTTTATATAACATAAAAATTAAAAACTGGACATGTTTCAGAACGCCAGGCTCCATCCTCAGCAGTTGCTTGTTGCAAAATGAATCATACAAAAAATTAGTTGGTTTGGAGTCTAGCACTCTGAAACATGTGCAGTATTTAATTTTTTTGTTATATAAATGGCAAAAAAATCAAAAGTATTGTGCCTACAATTCAATACTTCAAATCTTTTAAACAGTTTATTTATCGTGTGCAAAGAAATTTTGTTCTTTGTTACTTCGTCGCAAAGAGTGGGAGTTGCATTTTTAACAAAATTCAACTAGTTTTTAATAAAAATAAATACATCTTACTTTACATAATAGCATAAATGTTTCGTCACCACATCCATGATCCTGAAAGCCATCTTGCTTAATAATTGGGCTGCATTCATCTTTAGAAATACGTGTGTTTTGTGAACTCAAGTTGACTTTGTTGCCATTTTCAGGTTTGGCTGAAATAATGAACAAATCAAACCATAAAACAAATTTTTATTACACCAAACTTTTTGAAAAAAATGTGCATACCTTTTCGTTCAAACTCTGGAGAATGAAGGGCTTCGGTATTGATATTTCTTGAATCTTCATCACTTTCTGATGTTACTACTGGAGAAAGCAATAAGACTGGAGAAGTTAACAACTCCGGAGAAACTGGTTCACCCATGTTGTCAGTGAAAGAATCGATTTTATCCATGTCTAATTCACCAGGCCTATTTAACCCCTGTAAATGTAAAACGTTCATTTCAGTTTCAATTACTATGTATGTAGGCTATAAGCAAACACTGAAATGGAAATGTAACACAAATTCCAAATCTAAGTCTATATACTTAACAATTGAGGAGTTGGGTAGAATAACGGCATAACTTAATATAATGTAGGTTTGAGAAAGAGCAAAAACTTCTGGCACCTTCAAATTTAAGATTAAATAAAATTCCTGTCAACTGTATATTTACGGAAAGAAAATCAACAAGTTTTGCAAAAAATCTATTAATTTTAGTTAACAAGTCTCAAGTTAAAGATACGCTATTTTAAAAATGCAATTACATCGTTATTCCAAATATCGTGCTAATTTATAAATGCATTTACATTTTTTTCAAAGTTTAGTATCTTTTCCATTATTTTGGAATGGAAACACATGAGTGAAACAACCAAAGTGAAACGACAAAAAGAAAGAAATCAAAAAAAAAAAGCTTAGATTTACAATAGTCACGTTCCATATTCTTGATCCGGAAAAATGAAAAGTGCAAAAATTATATGCAACCCAATGTTTTATGCTACAGCCTGGTCTAAAATGATTCGATACATGCATTTTAAGGAATAACGACGTACATGTTTTTACGTTTTTCCACCATTCAACTCTTCAATTGCAAATTTAAATGTTATAACTTTAAGTAAGTTCTGTAATAGATGTAATTTGTGACTATATCAGATAATAGATGAAATCAGTTTTTCTTAGTTACCTTTCTGCAAAAGCAAGATAACTATGAAAATACAACCAAACACGTACGTCAGGTCTTCACAGGATTTCGATATGTTAAAAACAAACACTAGGTAATATCTCACCTGAATCATTAAGTTGTTTCCCGTTGAGTGGTCACTCCTATTCTGGCATTTCTCATCGCATTCCTCTTCTTCAAATACTTCACGATCGGAAGAGATGTTGATAACTTCAATCGACACATTTCGCTTCCGAGCATTATTTTTACAATCCCACACGGGTGAACAGATACGTCGAGGCAAGCAACGAGAGAAGTTGGTTTTCGACACTCGATCTTTTCCATCACTGCTGAAATTATTGTCGCTTTCTGACGTTCGATCGCTTACCGATTTTATCGTCGACACACTGAATCGTTTTTGAAGGCGAGGATTTTGATGAAAGTGGGTGACAGGAGTTGACGTTGAAGCATCAGGGTTGTAATCGGAGTTTTGGAACACAAAAGAACTGAGAAAGCCACCGTCGGACTTCAAAGGTGTTATTACTGCGGTATCTTTTTTAAACAGTGCATGTCTACTATCTTCCAAATTCGCTTTTGTTTCACCGGTAGCAGTTGCTGTTTCTACCAATTTTCTTGGAAAACAAGGTGAAACTACGTAGTGACTTTCTTTCTCTGTGCTTAACTCCAAAAAACTTTCATTGATAGCGTATCTTGTATCGTTAACCAGATCCACAGCTTTCAATGAAGTTACGTTTGTATTGCGTTCATTTTGTACTACAAACTCTTTGTTTTGGAAATCAACAGTTTCTGTTGCTTGACAAGTCCCCGAAACATCAGCAGTTGGCAATTTCATTAGTGACGTGTTTTGAACGTCGCATGCTTGTTGTGATTCGTGCTCTTTCACATTTCCGGATGATATAAGAGAATAACTATTGTTGTTTAGCGTATGGAAAGAGGAACTCCGATGAACTCTACTATTGTTGAGTTGGGATTTACCTGAATCATTGATGAGCGAATTCAATTCATATCTACAATAAAAAAGTAAATGATTCTCATCATGTTTTTATCATATAAATTATCTTAAAATTAAAATTTCAATACGCGTTTATTTACCACCAGTAAAAATTTCTCATAGGGGTCATTCCACGTAAAAAAAGGACATGATTTCTTATCGTCAAGTTTAACTCAAAAAAGTCGAATAACTTGAAAGAAGTTTCTGGAACGGAAGTTCATGGTTCCACTGTTTATGTATCAGTAGCAAAGCAAGTTTTATTTTAAACAATTGTAAAATTATTAATTTTGTGTTTAAATTACCATTTTTTATACTTTAACGCACGCTTCTTGGTCACTACATTGCCCATTATCTACAACTTTTTTTTTAATGGTTTAATATGCTAACATCCAGATGTTATTCGAGTGTTTATATACAAAAAATATAAAACAATATTCAAATTTCAATTGGAAGGATTACTTTTTGAGTTTTCATTACTCAAACACTCCTAATTCAGACTGGTAAGTGACCATTTACTGTAACGCAAGTGACCGGTATTTTATTGTTTTTCTTTTTAAACATGAAGTCTTTTAAATACCTCAGCAAATCTCTAATGACCTTTTATAAAAATTGACATAAAGTTTAATTTTTCAAATCATGAAAACAGAACAGGAATAAAATTGCAAGTTCAACCTCCACAAAGTACTTATGTGACTGTTGTATTTTATTTTTTATTCATAATTTACAATGAATGAATTTATCCAACCTCGTTGAGAAAGTTAAATACGACTTGCATAAGTCTCTAAGAGACATTGTGAATTGGGGTGAAACTCGTAAATTACTATGAAATCACAACTTGAAGTGTTTAAAATTTTCTGACTGTAACGTAGGTAACCGTGGAATGACCCATAGGACATACATATTTTTTTTAACCCTACTATTTTTTAATACCTCCTCCTCTCTCCTAGTGGCTTCGCCAGGTAGAAAAGAAAGGTAGAGAAAAAAACGTTTCACATTTCTGCAGGTATATAAAAAATAGTGTCTAAATAAAACTTGTGTTTGCCTAATTTCTGTTAACCGTGCGAGTTTCTTAAGGTTCTTCATGTGACACTTAACTAACTCAGGCAGATGAGCTTAAAACAGTTTTTTTACTTTTTGAAAAGAAAAATTTTAAAACAAAATCAGATAATGTGTTACCAACCTTTCAATGAGATAAGCCATTTCAGTCCTTGATATCATCTTATCACTAACATGCCCTGTGTAGATGAACCGCAAAAATTCCAAACCGGTTGTTGACGATACTCGACTCCAATCGAGTTTCACGTCCACATCACCCTTCGATTTCATGTTTGAAACTTCCTGCAGTTAACAACTTGAATTTGCTACCATAATCCACATAACCATGTCATAAGCAATTTACCTTCATTAATTTACTCTACCTCGAATAATTTTGGACATCTGATGAAAAACAAAAGGCTGTGTCCAGGAATAGTCGAATCTCTTGTCTGAATTTGTACATCACTTACTTCATTTCGTCCAACTAAAGCACTAAGATCATGGATCAGTTTTTCAGCAGATGAATCCAAGTAACTGCAAGGAAATAACTGCAACAACAACAACAAAAATTATTGTACACAAATCGCAATTCAACGCTTGCAGAGTAGCAGTTGTGTAATGCAGTGATTCCCAACCACCAGACTGCAAATTTGCCGTCCACGAGAAATTAGTGAATTTATTCTTCTTTTGAAATGAATTAATGTTTCTCACTTATCATCCTAAACTCATTTTATAACACATGAACGTAAACTAAAAATCAATCACATTGATTGTCATTGGGCTTACCATCATATATAAAATTATAATAATAACAATAAAATAAATTTTTAAAAATAGCTTAAAAGTTTGTGCTTTTCCCTTGCCAGTCGGCAAAATTTTTTTCTGTCTTTTGCCAGTCCAAGAATGTGAAAAGGTTAAAACCCGCTGGTGTAATGCAGTGAAGTGTATCTACTACACTGCATTACACGGTTACTAAACTAAAAACTTTTACATGTTTTATGTTGTTATTTCAGTTGGATTGTTAAAAATAAAATAAAACGACATTGGATTATAACTAAATAGACCATTGGCTACAAGTTTCTAAGTATAACTTGATAGTTAAGACTCATAGTTTTCAATGTAACAATTCGATGACCTTAAAACTCCATTTTAAGGTCAATGAAAATACCACCATAGTAGAGTCTTATCAAGGTGCTATTACATTTGAAACTCATTTTCATTATAATAGCCTTTCGAGTATCCCATGGAGCCATACTTTGACTATCCCTGTATAAAATATTTCAAAACTAAAATATTTTATAATAACAATAGTCTAACAAACCTAAAAGCATTTCTAACTAGTATTATATATTCCTGTTAAGATTTTTAGCATTGCACTACAAAGGAAAAAATGGTTTTTCCAGATTTTGGATATTCTTTACCCGAGAGGAATTTACGTAATCCTCCAATTCCTTTTCTGAACGACAACTCCGATTTAAATCTTCATGACCACTAGTTGGAGAGAAATCAATGAAGTCCGAGACATCCGCAACAAATGAAACATTCTTGTTTATATTGGATTCAGCCTCATCACTTTCTTCATCCACTAGAAAATTTGCACCTCCAACAATTTCTTGTAGGTTATTATTTTCTGAATCATGCTACAGTGTGAATAAAACAAATATAAAAACAAATAAAAATCACTTATTCTGAAGTGTATATTCACATGTAATGTACTATCCAATAAATAATATATATACAATAAAAATTACAACTGCTCCCTGGTTATATTGTGGGGTAATTACAAACATATCTGCTATTATTAAACATGCAAATGGTTGTATAATGATTAACACTTATTAATACTCACATATGATAAGTTATTTGTTACTTTGGCCTGTGTTGCAAGTCTGCCAGGGATCTGAGAAAATCTCCAAAACTTAGTCCCTGGCTTCACTTTACACGGTGTGACAATAGTTTGCAATGAATCGACGTAGAAGTTTTCAACCTCATTTGCTTCATCACATGAGAGGGATGACAAACTCCATAAAATGTTACCCTGAGATATTCAACAAAGAAACATTTTTTCAAGCAAAACCTGTCAGTTTGAGAATTTATTCCATCAAATAGAGATGAAAATTATGTGCACTATTGTTGTACTTGTACAAAGATAACAAATTATTTTAGTACTCACGAGTTCTTGATCATGTGAACCTGCTAAGCATTTTGATTTCGAAGCATGAGGATTAGATGTAGATCCATAATTGTCATTAATTACTTCTGGACACTGAAAATATGAAATAAATTATACCATATAAAATATTTACCTAGACCCTCAAGATTCATCATAATGGAGAAAATCAGTACTATTTAAAGTAGAAACAATATTGTAATAATACATACATCGGCACACAAAACTGTTGCCACTCTCTGCTGAACAAGTTGCTGACGATCCACATCACTTCTTAGTAATAGCAAATTCACTCTATCCTTGACTCTAAATAAATAAATTACTGTATTTGTAAAAGAATCCATCGCTTGGAGTATAAGTAGACATCTCAACATGTTAGCTTAGGTTAACTATAATATAATGAACAATTAAACTTAATAAAATATATTATCTAACAATATAATTTGCTGGGTCTGTATGTTTGTAGTGTTTGTTTGAATGTTTATATGTCTGTCACACCGAAATCAGAATATTTTTTTGCAGATGCTGCTCAATTATTACTTTCAATACAAGACACTAGAATGACGTCATATTGCCAGGGAACAAGATCTAAATTGTTTACGTCATTGTTGACGGGCATATAGCTAGTATGTTTATAATATGTGCAAGATGAAGGTTTACAATTTCGATTGGCTGTAATTTTTAAAATTAATAAAATAACACGTTTTTTCTTTATTTATTATCGCAAAATAGTAAGTGGGCTCGTCGTACAATGGGCTGTGTTCACAACTAAGGCTGTGAAAGGGTGTTACAGCAAGCTTCCAGAATGAGCAGCATTGACCTAGAAACATACCACTTCAAGCACAGACTGCCTGTTTGGTCAATGTCATGCCTCATTCCTGATTGAGCAATGTTACTTCACTGTCTTCAATCTCAATGTAGGTTTTTATAGAGGGTGCTTATACTTTGGATGCTTTCAGTGGGAAAACCGCCTAAAGACAGTCGATGACGTGTATTGGGTCTTTGTAAGTTACAAAGATGTTATTGACTGTTTTTGAATGGTTTTCATGCTAAAAGCAGCCAAGAGTAAGATGTGGGGAAAAATAATTGTGTAACAATCCATCATGAATTTCAAGTGTGTACTCTCTAAATACTGTATCAAAAAACAACTAACAAAAGCAAATACAACCTCACTTAATTGTTCAGCAAAGTGAGAGACCTTCTTTTTGAGCACCCTATATAAATTCACGTACTTTTTCTGGTTTCTCTTTTTGGTTTCTTTTTGTGCCTCCATGATCGTCGTCAGTGCATCTGGCTCTGTGGTGAAAATTCCTAATTGTTCATTTTCCATTTCAAGCTTTTGCTTTTCTTCTTCTTGAAGAGATGTAGAAAGAGCAATGGCCATTTGTAAATCGGCTTCAAGCTTGCTATACAAAACAAGAAATGAAATGTTACCAAGTAAGTGAAACATCAAACAATAAATTTGCTTCATACATTACTCTTATTACATTATATCAGTTTTGTAAAATTTAACTTCTTGTTTACCTTTCGGGGATAAAATTTATTGATTTTGTGTTGGTTCTTTTTTGCTTCTTCTGGAGTTTAAGTATTTCATTTGGAAGTCCGGCAGCCTGCCGTTCATCTGCTTGTCGTTTCAGAAGCATTGCTATATTCATTATATCAGCTTGTTCGTAACCATTACGCTTTCCACATTGCTTAAGATGAGAAACTCGACTCTGGAAACAAAAAAGGCAAACATAAAATTAGAAATTATTTTATTTGTGTTGGCTGGAATATCAATTACACTTCACTAAATGGTTATAATAAATAAATGAAAAATACATTTACATTCTTCATGGCTAATTTGTTTCAACGATTTTTCTCCCTTTACTTTTTAAGTTAAAATACCACTCGAAAACAATGTTGGCTATATGAAAGCTTTCAAACAGCGCACACTACACTACAAATAGGAATTGAAGCGATTGTATAAACTCTACGACCGGAGTTGCCACCCGTCCTATATTTTAAAGGACAACATACTATTGAACAATTTGTCCTTTACCGAGTGATAAAGGAAGCAAAATGTCCTTTATTTAAAAATAACGAATACATTTCTCCCAAAAAATACTGAATTTCCAGAAACATTTGCTATTTTCTTGAGAAAAATTAAGTCTAAATTTCAATGTTCTTTGACAGACCTGGACCTACCATTTTAACATTAAAAATAAATGTAAATAAATAGTACTACAGACCAGGGCCGCCGAGAGCAAGCTTGGGCCCTGGGAAAAAAAACTTTAAAAAAAAAAAACTGTGCTCAATATACAAAAAAAAAAAATAAAAAATCTTATAAAAGATTTATCTCGATATAAAAAAAAACTTCCCCATCAATTAGTTTAGATGGAAACTGGATTATAAGTTGTTTTTTTTTTTAGATTATAAGGTTTT
>JAQIWH010007249.1:0-11707 GCA_034695005.1 Cryptops parisi
TGAAGCAAAAGTCTGGTTACAGCTAAATATCTCGAGAACCATTGGTGGTATGAAGATTCTGATTGAACTATTGTGATGTATAACAGCCATGGGCTATGTAATGCATTTTTCGGATGTGACCTTGATCATTTTTAAGGTCATTCAATTATTAACCTCCCCCCTATTTCACACCCCACATGTGATTTAGATAGATGAAGGTATTCACGAAATAATACCAACGATCATCAAACAGATCGAAAATCGACCGATAAAAACGGAAGTTATGGGCTAAAGAAGAACGTTATCACGGGGAAGCAAACTAAGGGGTAGCTGCAACAACATGGCCTACCTGACAATGAAGAAGCGGAAAAGTGTGGAAAAGTTGTGGGAAAACTTGATAAACTGATGTATGTGTTAATGCATCAGTCTAATAGGTGTTCCCAAAACTTTTTCAAGACTTTTCCACTAATAGGCTTTGTTTGTTGTGCTTGCTTTCCTGCCACACCGTACTTATTTTGCCTGCGACTTTCTTTTTTACCGGTCAATTTTCGATGTGTTCGATGCCAATCAATCCCAACTTTTCATAAGTGGCAACATCTTTTTTACTTATCCTGTATACTGTATATGTATGCATCATACAGTACATACGTAGATCGTTACTCTTGCATAAATCGAAGACCACGTGCACCTTATTGTTTGAGAATTAATCGTAGATGTCGTGATATCTAATCGTGCTGTCTAATTACAGTATGTAGTGTATGAAATGTAACAGGTTGTATTTGTGAAGAAAATTAATGTTTGATATTTGTTTCGGAAGAGTAATAACACATGTGGCCCGTGTGTCAACATGTGTTGGCGTTAATATTAAATGATTAAAGCCTCTTTTTAAAAATAAATATATACAATGTGTTTTCATTTTATACGCCACGGTAAGATGAAGATGATCATGGAGGTGTGTGGTGTGGTTAATGATGCTCATGAGAAGTTTATCACTTTTTTACAATTTTACTTTCTATTTTATTATTGTAATATCCTCGTTGGTGCTTTGGTTTTTTTTGATATTTTTTGTAATTTTTTTTGCTTCTCCGGAACTTCAATCTGGGCATCACCTTGGCAACTCCCGATTTGTTGAAGACAGCCAAGATGAGATTGAACAGAAACTCTCTTCCCTTAAAAAAGTATATGAAAAAAAGGAAGGGGTAAAGTAGAAGTAGTAATAAAACTAGGGAGTGGCAAACAAAAAACAATTTCTCCTAAAAAATTTCATATAGTAAACTTATTGAAAATCTTGCATCAAAGTGGTTTATTATCAATAAAACGATGTATTTGAGAAAGTGCGCTTACTGTAAGAAGAGACGTTTGGTAAATTCGAATTTGGTTTTCACTCGTTGATTGAGAAATTGGAGAGTTAATTGAGGAGTTGGGTGGAATAACGGCGTAACTCTCCAAAAAAATGTAGTTTTGAGAAATATTACAAAAAACTTCTGGCACTTTCAAATTTAATATTTAAAAAAATTTTCCTTTTAGCTGTATGACTAATTAATTTCGGGTTAATTAGAAAATGCAATTACGCCGTTATTCCAAAGATCAGCAGTATTTTTTTTTATTGTTTTGGAAGTAAAACGAGCGACTGAAACAGCCAGGAATGAAGCAACCAAAAGAAAAATATCACAAAAATTTCAGATTTACAATAAGTCGCGTTTTATAACTATTCCCCCTATCAAGATTCTAGGCATCTGGTTTCATACAAATCTCTCCTTTTCTTTTCATGCTGAGCACGTTACCAAATCTATCAACCGTTTCATATACTTATCAAAACGTCTTAAAAATATACTAACCCATACACAAAAACTTACTTTTCTGAAAACTAAAATTCACCCCATCATCACCTATGGCCTCTTGTTGTGGGCTGATGTTCCTAAATTTAGAATAAAACGAATTCAGATTGCGTATAATCGTCTTGTCCGGATCTTTTTTTCTTTATCTAACTACCGTTCAATTTCTCATTTCCTTAGACCTCGAAAAATTCTTACTATACTTAAAATGATCCAGTACCACCGATTACTCTCAATTGGAAATGGTATGCGTATTCACACTCATCCACTTCATTACCTAAATCAATATCTGACTACCTTCCCACATACCAGAGATCAATATTTATATACTTTGAAATTACCTTCAAATATCACAACTTTCGCAATAAATCGATTTCTATTTAATATGTTTCCAGTTTGGAATTCTCTTCCAATAAGAATTCGAAAGATACCATTCACTTGTGTCCACCAGTCATGTCACACTAATTGTGCACATTACAAAAATATACTATTTCTCCATGTGTTACATGTTTAAAATTTTTTTTTTCAATTGCATGTATTTGTCTCCAGAGACGTAAAATTATAAAATAAAATAAAAATAAATATTCTTGCTCCAAAGAAGTGCGAAGTGCAAATTATAAGCAACCCAATGTTTTTATGCTACAGACTGGTCAGAAACGATTCAATGCATGCATTTTAAGGAATAACGATGTAAGTGAATTTACGCCATTTTTTTCAGCCAACTCCTCAATTATTTTATTAACGTTCAGAGAAGCCTCGGTTTATGCGAATTTAATATATGCAATTTTGTTATTATGCGATTTAGCTATTATAAATTTTTTTTTTAGAAAAGTGTTTTTTTTTTTGCATTTTGTGATTTGATGTTTCTGTCAAAGACTTGTTTTGTCGAATGAAAAAAAAAGAGAGTAAATACCTTTCCTATCCACCAAAGACAGTTTATTTGTGTCGAATCCCACGAGAGTCGAAGCGGAAAAACAACAGTCATTCATTGACGAGTTTTGCACCCGTCTCTGGGGAGCTTTCAATGTCGACCTTATACGACTAATGACGTCACCAGTTAGAAGCTAAAAGCCGTGATAGCTAGTGGTTGCAGCAGTAGAATTTTGTACCAAGGTGATTTGCTGACTGGGCGGTAGTGCTTGTCACAGAGATCTTTTATTTTACTTCTTCTTGCTCGTCTCACATTACTTTTTTGTTCTTTTTTTCTCCTTGTTTTTTATATCTTATCTGCTAAAGGTCAAACTTGATGTCCTGTTCTTTTGTTTCTTTCTTAGTCGTCAGGGAACCATTAGTTCTATGGTAATGGCAGCTTTTTATGGGCTCGGGCTGAAACAAAAGGTAGAGAAAAAGGAAATGGAAAGGATTGAAAAAGTGGATATGTGTGTTTGTGTGTGTGTGTGTGTATATATATATATATAAAATAAAGCTAATCAAGTGAAATGCTTTTTGTTGTTTTCTTTTTTTTTACAATGTGAGAATTCGTTGATTAAAAGAAATTGTCGATTCGTGGTGGGAGGTAAATAAAACTGTCAAACTTGAAGTCAGTTTCAATTTGTATTTTTTTTTTGTATGGGGGAACAAAGCAACAGGTTTAAGATTAGAACAAACAAAGGTTTTAGATTTTTATGTGACGATGAGGTTTTAAGCTAAAAAGATACTCTAGTGTATGATATATCAAATAGGCTATACGCCGTTTTCGATCGTAACTAGCGCGCTACTGATGGTGGAAATGTGAAACACCAACTGTATAGCCGCGTTGTTACTCATTTCAACGTGCAAACCATATCGTTAAAAATGCTATACAGTTAATACTACTCCATGCTATACAACTACTCCGCTAGGGAGTAGTTGCCCAGTATCGCCCTCTGTGACACGAAAACGGCTTATGCAGTATATGTTTAAACGCTCGAAATTAGAAAAGTTAAAGATAAGCTTGCAAAAAACTTCTTTAAATCTATTGATTAGTTGCGCAGAAAAATACTCTACATTTTAAAGTTGGAAGTTTAAAGTTCCCAATTTAAAGTTGTTCAAGTTTTTATTAACGAACAAAAAGTATCGTTATACGCATAACTATAAATAAAAATCATATTTATTCATACTTTATTAGGTACACTTTAATTCAACTATTTTTAAGTTTAATTTTAAATCTGTTATGTGTTTTTACAAGCTTCATATTAGTTCCACTTGTGAGCTGGGAATCAAAACGTATACTGCCATCCACAGCTGTTTATGAGAATATACTGTATAGTCCAATGTACCAAAAATCATAAAGTGAAAACTGCACATTTTGAAAACACCATATGTAACAAAAATCACGCAAATCGAATCGAAAATTACAGAAATCAAAAATGAAATTTCTGATAACTCGCTGTATAGTCCAATGTGCCAAAACTTGCATAAAAAGCGAGAACCGCACAAATTAAAAACCGCAGAAGTCCAACGTAACAAAAATCTCATTAATCGAATCTAAAATTGCACCAATCGAAAATATAGCGTATTCTTAAAAAGCGATTTTTAATAATATACTTATTATTAGTAAAGTATATTGCAAATACTTGTATTTATTATTGTTGATTCTGTTGTATTTTATACAAAAGTATATTACAAAGTTTATTCACATCGTAAAATGCTCATTTAGAATTATTTTTAAAATTTTAATTAAACTTTACTGTTTTAAAATTTTCAGTTTTGTCGCCCGTATAAATATTAGTAAAAAAAAAAACACGTCAATAAACATCTGATTGTGACAACCCTGATGAAGTTGTGTTATTGCCAAGAGGGTTGCAATTAATACGTCGATAGTATGTGATGAAGTTTGAAATCAGCACTCTTGTTGCTGTCACCTGCCTCTTTTGCTGTGTGTTGTGCTGTGTAGTATTTTAGCTGGTGGCGTTAATTGCCACTCTGTCCGCAAGTGACGCGTTTAAAGGGTTTTCTTGTCATTCACCTCTCATCAATTAAAGCAGGTTGTTTTTTTTTCATCTCCCTCTGTACTAAATCCGATGTTAGCAGAAGCCGTTTACTTCCTCTAAGCTCTCTTGAGCGTTAAGTGCAGTAAACCAGGCCAAAATTTACGACACAGTACCGATTAAATGGATGAAAGTAAACGAGTTTTATCGTTCACGTTCGTCATGACGTTTATAGTGTTTTAGTTATAGTGGTCCTAGCACGCTTTAAGATACCGACTTTAATTATCAGGTATTTTTTGTATGCAGCGCTCGAAGACGAAATCGTTTGATGAAGATACTAAAGCTTCAAAGATCATTTGATGAAGCTATGTGTCGGAGCTTTGGCGTCGGATTAAAGGATGCTCTGTTTTATGTTTCGATGTCTATGACACTGTTTTCTTAGTCCAGAAGTGGTGAACCTTTTTTTTTAGAGCTTGTAATTTTTTTATTGATATTATTTATTCAACAATAGCATTTTACGTTCCAAGAACACTATTGTTTGTTTACCAACAACGATAGCGTTTGCACGTGAAAAAGAATAACTTTGCTCGTGATGCGCCGTCAACTAACAATAACTTTTGCACTTACAAACAACAATAACTCTGAGCATGCCAACTAACAATATCTTATGCGCATGCTTATCAACCATAGCTTTGCATGTATTAAACAATAGTTTTTTTACATGCCAAAAATAATCACGTGTTAAAAAGTATTTACTTGCATGTCATTGTGAGTGAATATGCCGATTTAGACAGGCGTGTGATAGGTTGGCTGGTCTTGTCGCCTAATCTCTAGAAACGCGTTTTTACTGATTTGATTTGAAGTTAGTTCGTATTCTATATATGGATCGTCTTAAACCATAAAAAACTACGTCAAAAAACTTTTAATTTGAGAAAACCACAATTTACGTATGGTTTGTACACAGGGTTTCATTCTATTCCGATCGGTTTGAAGCGCTCTGTAATACTCTATAATTGTTTCAGCAATACAACTCTCATTCTATGACTAGATTATGACTTAGTGGCCTCATTTCATGCATTAACTCAGAGACTGCAAAAAAAAAGAGTTAGTTTATTATGGTTCAACACGAATCCATATTTACAGTATTATCATATGTACCAAGTTTATATCAGTAACGTTATGTGTGAAGAAATTCAGGCTTAAAAATTGGCGTCTTATACCTGAAGTCTAATGCTATTTTTCTAAAAAAAGGTTATAGGTGTTACACAAGACTAATATTGACACAAATATCGATAGAGTATCGATACAAATCGATAGTACATTAATGAAAATAAAAAAATATTTTTAATATAACTATATAAAAATAATAAATATATAATAATCATAAATATATAAAAAATAATAAATATATAATAATCATAACTATATAAAAATAATTATATAAAAATATAGTTAAAGTATACGTGTATACCCTTGTATACGCTGAAAAAGAACACCGCTTGTAGCTAACAATTCATTTAAAATTACATGTTTATACCGAGAACCTGTAAGGTATTTTTTTTTACTTTAATTCATAAACCTTTTTTTTTAGTCTCAACTTTAAAATTTTTATTGCATTATTTTTTTTTTGTAGACAAAAGCAGGTCTTTTAAATTTTGTGTATTTAACATATAAACAGAAATTTCTGATAAACCAAAAAAAAAAAAATTTAACATTATAATTTTTCATTTGGGAACCTGTTTACTATTTCTATTATATTATTGAAATGCTTTGATAAACATTATATTTATTATTAGTTTTTTTTAATTGGATATATAAAAATGTAACTTTTATAAAACAACTTTAAGAAAATTCTGATCGTATATGTAGTAAAGGAAAATATTGTAAAACGAGGTGGATGAATGGTAGTTCACTTCGCTAGTTAACCAGTACAAGAGCCGATAGGAGAGAAAGAGAGAGAGAGAGAGAGAGAGAGAGGAAATTGCGGTAGATCGTGTTGATTGTGTTTACTGGACCCTAGGGAGTGTGGGTGTGTATGTGTGGGTGTGTAAGTCTTTTCCAATCCTCGTGACACCTATTCTCATCGTCATCGCCATAAGTAGTCCGGCCTGAAAACAGATAAGGTGATGGAAAAGAAAATCGTTACAGTTTAGGTGTGTGATGAAACGGGTCGCCATGATTAACTCGCCAACTAGCTTTTAATAGAGGACTTGGTGTTTTCTCGTGCTGGCAAAGCGAAGATGGAAGAGCTCGGTTCATTTTCTTTTTATCGCGCAAGATTTTTTCTTTCTTTTCACAAAGTATTAGAAGGTGAGGAGGAACTGTCAAGAGAGAGAGAGAGGAAAACGGCACCTCGATCGAAATTCATTAATTGCTGATCGGTTTGAGATTGTTTCTTGGGCCAGGCAAAGGATTATAAAGGTTGATTGCCCTGTCAGCGAAGAGAAGTGCTTCGTTTTAAAGAGGATGAGTTTTTGAAGGTGAGCACTCCCCCTCTTCGACAAGTTTTCTGGGTTGATGGTGGTACTTGATTTGTCGGTTGCTGTGATTTTGTTTTTTGGGTTTTCTTTATATATATTTTTTTTCTTCGTATTAAGAGGTGCGGTGGGAATTTTTTTTTCTCTTTAAACGGAAATAATCTAGCTTAATGGAACGGCTCAACTACTATGGAAAGATTAGTTTTCTGAGAAAAGTTGGTTTTTTTTTTGTTGGAGATCACTATGATTCGCTTCAATGCAGTAGCTTGCGTTCCAGAACGTTGGTAATTGAGTGCGGAACTTGTAGTGGAAAACTTTTCCTGCGGTGCGAATGTGTGAATTTTTTTGTAGAAAGCGTCGCTGCATGACAAGTGGCGAGTTTGATGTTGAACTTTGCTGCATTGCAAAGCGCCGCTTTTCTTCGAAATTAAGCGCTTCACTGCATTACACGAGCGGTGTGTTTGGTTAAGCTACACTGCATTACACGAGAGGTGTGTTTGGTTTAGCTTCACGGCATTACGCGGCGGTGCTTTATAGGCTTCGCTGCATTATGCGAGTCTCCCTGCTGTTTGAAGCGACTTTTTTCAGGTATAATCTCAGTGCAAAATGATTTTCAATGCAGTTGGTCCTCATTTTACGCAGAAATGAATTCTGAGAGATTCGCATAAAATTTAACATTATTTTTTTTAAATTAACAAAGTTTTGAAATTCAACATAATAACATAGGATTTTCGTATTTAACAGGGAGGAAGTGCTATTTCTCTACGTATTTGATTGTTGAATCGTTTGTATGATTTTTTTTCCGTACAATATGTTTGTAAAATTTATTTAAATGAGATTATTTTTAATATTCGGAAAAAACGAAAAATTACGTAGTTTTTATATGTCACAATTTTATTTCACAAAATATTGTATGAATTTGTGCATATGTATTGATTTTTACGATACCAGTTTATTTACAATATTATAAACTAGAATGTAACTCCCGTGGTAGGTATGGTAACCACGGGGAATCTAGTTATGTAAACATTCCATGTGATATCGATAGCATGCATCGATAGCATTACCATCGAAACACTAACACAAACTTATGCAAAATCGGTGGGTTACTGTTAAAAATCGAGGGGTTACGCTACATCGATAGAATCGGGTTACGTTTCGCGCTTTAGGTAAATATTTATATGTATTAAAAAATTAGAGATGTAAACTTTATGGTTGGCATGGTAACTATGGGGAGTCTAGAGAAAAACCATGCGTTTATTTACTTTATCGTATTAGATACTGTTTGTGTTGGTATGGTAACGTATTTTTTATCTTATATAATAAAATACTAGAGCGCACCAGCTATGGAAACGCTACTGTTTGTGAAAATGTCGAAATCGATACTCTAATCGTAACGAATATTGCGAGGCAATACGAGTTAAAACAGTAAATAACTGTAAGGAATGTTGTCAAGCAACATGAGTTAAAATAATGAATTGCTTAATGAAAACAAACAAAAACTTTCCCGTCATTTTTGACGCCATCATTGTAGTTCATTGTTGTAATTTAAATTTGCACTATCGTTTTTATGAACCCGTAGATTTTGTTGTTTGTATTCAGGTTGTTATGGTAAACTCTCGTAGAATTAAAGCGTTTGTGACACAAACAGACGCACGGATCTGGATAATTATGATTATTACTAGTAGACCTATAGTAGATAATCCGTGACAAAGAACGTGAAAATATTGTTCTTTTTGTTTACACTCACATTATGGTTTTCCTTGTATGGTAAGTGTAAGTATTTTTACTTGTTGCCATGGAAACATTTTTTCACGAAGAGAGAGAAATGAAGAGAAATGAAAGCAACTTTTTTTTGTCTTTAATATGCAGTAATTCATTATTTTCATGTTTATGTGTACACATGCTGGATAACACATATATTTTATGCGTGGTGACAAGAATATGAATGTAATGTCACTTTAAACAAAACTGTTAAAATAATTTTATGCGACGATGTATTTAATGTACGCTGAAATTTTAATAGTGAGAACATTTTTATTAAGATTACATTATATATATGTAATCTTACTGTACGAGTTGGTAAGCTTTTTTTTTTTGAGAAAAACATGCAGTCGTTCATTTGCATTAGAATGATGTGTTAATAGCAGTCTCAGCGTTTGTGGCATTTTCACGGTTGTTTATGAAGTGATTTGGAGCGTTTAATGATAATAGTTTTGACCCTCATGGTGGAAAACGATGACCCCTTCTAACAATGAAGAGAGAAGTCTTTTGCACAATGGTCAACTGCGAAAAGGAAAACGGCCCCCGCGCTGAGGATGATGGGTAAAAGAATCATTTTCGCTTCAGTGGTGCATTCCTAACTTCTCGTTGGATAGAGTTTTGGGGGTTTTGTTTTTTTTTCTTTCACTATTTTTTATTCTTTTGTGGGGTAATTTTGGGTGACGGAAATCCGAAATATGGGTGTCCTCAATGACCATAAGAGGGCAGCTCGAATCCGTAAAAAAAAGTAATAGCTCCATCAGTTCTGTTTACAGGGTGAGGCTTCGATGCACCATTGCTCCTTTGGCTTTTTGGGGGTTTCCAAGATACACAGTTGTGATGGGAATTTGGGCGTTTAGAGGTGATTTTGTTTGGGTTATTTTGCGAGAAACGAGGTGTGAAAATAAGGAATGAGAAATAAAGTTGACGGCGTATAATATACACTATAGTAAATATAGTGGTATCATAAATAATAGACGCGATTTAGGGGGCATAATATTAACTTCGACATTGCGGATGAGCAAATTTGAGAGAAGAATGTTAATGCAAATTTACGTTGTATTCTTTTATAAAATGATTCTGTTTCTTGAGTCTTCGATTTTTTTGAAGATTTAAGACATTGAAAATTTTATTTCAGTTTAATTTTATACGAGCTGTATGCCTGTCAAAAATGACGGGAGGCACTTGATCGGCAAATGGTTACATTTGTGTTTAGTTGATGTCATGGAAACATTGAGGCACGGAAAGATACGCAAGAGAGACAGACACTTGACACTTTTATCGTTATAAAAATTATTATATTAAATTAAACAAGTAAGTTACATTAAAATGCTATTTATTATATAGCTTATTGTTATATATACAGATATACTGTATGTATTGTACATGCATAATGCAAAAATATCCATTTTTCAGCACGTTTCGATTTATGCGAATTTTGATTTAAGCGAATTTAAATTTATACAATCGTTGAGTCATTCGATATTTGATTTATGCGAGTTTTGAGTAATTCCAAATTTGATTTCTGCAAGTTTCGATCTATTCATTTATGTATGCAATTTCTTTTACATCGCACTTATGTGGTTTTTGATTTATGCGGTTCTCGTTTTATGCGGATTTTAATACATTGGTCTATATAATATATTCTCATAAACGACTGTAGATACCAATATAACTTTTAATTCCCAGCTCGCTCACTCACAAACTTACTCACAAATTCACTCACAAGTGAAGCTCATATGAACAGTATAAAATATGTAAAATGTGAAAACAGTTTAACAGCAATTGTGATGACTTAGCTGTTGAAAAATGATAACAGACCGTTGTGAAATATATTATAAAATAAAATTTGATGTAATTTTGTGTATACATTTGTGTACGAGTCAGGGAGATGCTTGATGACAATGATAGGATGAATTCTTGGCTTTTCAAATTGTATAGGTCATTAATGAGTTGGAAGTGGCGATAATTGGTGAAGGGGCATTACTCGACCAATCAATACGTTTTGCATTTTGCGGTTGGCAATATTTGCAACGAGGCAGGATGTGGTGGTTGGTAGTGGTGATGGTTGGAGGTTGCGAATTTTGTTGGAGGTTCCACTTTGATTTTCGTGGCACGAGAGAGTTTAATGCGCAGAAACATGTTGTGTGCAGCAGCAAAGTTTTGGGAAAGGAAAAGAGGAAATTGGATTTGTGTGGTACTATCCCGTGAGTGTATGTATGTGGTGGTTGTCTATGTTAGGTAGGCTTCTATGTGAATGTATTATACATGTAAATGTAGTTTATGTATGTACATATGTAGTTTAATATTACTGTATATACAGGGTGAGGCAAATGGGCGTTTGTTTTCGAACTTTTGTTGTAACAATAACTGTAATATTTCATTTCGCTTTTAAATTGTCAATTTTGTTAATTGATTTTCTTTACTGTGTGATGGATAATTTTCTGAAGCCGTGTGTTCATTATTAGTCACACCAGGTGTCATGTTGCATTGCACGCATTTTGACATGACATGACACTGTCTCAAAAAACAAACAAATTGTACGTTGCACCAACTCACTTAGGCTACATATCAGAAACATTCAGATTACTAAAAATTAATAAACTTAATATTTCTTGCAACTGTCCATAATCGAAAAGTTTTGCATAAAATGTATACTATATTTTGAGGCAAAGGGAGAAGGTGCTATGCTTTTTTAATTACACGCTATATTCAAATATACAGTAGTACGTGTGTGTATAAATAA
>JAQIWH010007250.1:0-11706 GCA_034695005.1 Cryptops parisi
CACCGGTATTCTTCATTATTATTATTATTATTATTATTATTGTTAACCAATATCCAGGTGTCTTTGTCGCTTGAAATCTCTTGGACATTCCTGTCATTTTTAACTTTTACTTGCAAAAAATTTCACGGATTTAACGCTGGATATATTGAAATCCCGCTGTATAAGAACCGCGTTATACAAGAATTGCTACAATTTTTGAACCGCGTTAAATCAAAATCGCATTATACGGGGGTAGCCTGTACATTAAAAATGCTTTTTTAAGCATACTACAATATACAGATATACCACATGTACATACATATTGCAAAAAAAAGAATCTTTTTGACTTGTGTATTTAGATTCGTACGGATTTTGATTAATGCAAACGTTGAATCATTCTATATTTGATTTATGAGAGTTTTGAGTAATTCCATTTGTGATTTCTGAAATTTTTGATATATTTATTTATTTATTTAATTTATTTATTTATTTATATCTGCGACTTTTTACATTGAACTTGGGTGGTTTTTCATTTATGAGAAGGACTTATGTGGTTCTCGTATGACGAGAATTATTTTCAGGGGGTGTACAAAGTTTGCTTAGGAGCCCCCTTCTCTTTCGATATTTTTAGTCAACTGTGCAAGAAGGTGGGTTATGGTTTTGTCCCCTCCTACAACAGGCTAATCCTACTGGTGAATCTTGATCAACGGGGCATCTATGGATTAGTCTTAGTCTCACGAGTGACACTGGCTGTAGGACGTCAATCAAAAAGAAATATGACAAACGCTATAGTCCATTTTAAACTGTTAATTTTTTAATATTAGTTTACAGTTAATAGTTTGCCTCCAAGGCCCGGCTCTTTTGGACCACGGGCCCAGGCACAATGTACCTTCTGAACCACCCTCTCATAGGCCCTGCACTCACTCACGAGTGAAAGCTAGTAGATATAACAAGCCAATAAAAATTCAGATTCTATCAAACACCGAATCATTGAAACCAATCGTACCTTGCAAAAAAGTTCGATTCCATACGAGTTTTCACCTCGGCTCGTTGCTCCACCCACTTTCTCAACACGATTGACGACACCTAAAGGCACCTCCAAAATCGAAGGCGAATCCTGCATAAAACAAAAAACAATAAATAAATATTTCCAACTAAAACGTCAAACCCAAAGTTTAAAAAATAACAAACGTTTTGTCACAATGCTCACCCTATCGACGCTTCGAAAATAGAGTTTGTAATTGGTGACGGATAAAGTTCCGCGCACAGGACCCGTGAATGGGCAAAGATACGTGACATCTCTAGCTGTAATTAAAATTTGCGATAGTTTAAGCGTGAAAAATTTGTAACCGAATAAATAGGATGAACGACGTGAAAAAATACAATGTTAAAATGACCTAGTCCTTGAATCTTCTCCCCGGGAAAGAGAGGTGGCTCGTCGGGTTTCGGCGGCATGTGACTGTCTCTCACGCTAGCCTGCTAAAACAAAAAATAGACATTATTGAAAACAATCATTATGTTTAGGATGTAAGTTGAAAACCCTTACACTAGTGACATGAAATAATTTGCTATCTTAGGCATCACACCATAACCAACGTAAGAGAAAAAGTTGGTTTTTTCGGTGATTAAAGTTGTCGATATAAAATCAAATTATCATCTTTTATGACCCCTAGTTTTTAAAGCACCCGTCATGACACGAGTGTTTAATGGTTACTGACAAGTTGTTTTGTTAAAACCAAAGTGATTCATAGTAAGCCTTTATCTCCAATGACGAATTTAGCTCCATGCAAGAAGATTCGTCATCGACGAGATAAAATGACTCTTATCTTATCACTTGTGGCAATCTGCGATACATGTTTTAGGAAAATAAGTATAATATCGCATCATATTGAATAAAAACAAATTTAGCATTGAAAATGAACGCTTACATCATAATGACAATGATGTCAACCTATAACATGTTCATTATGATACGAAAGCTCTTGCAAATCAACGTTCGTGGCAAGTACCCTAGAATGATAGTGACAACGTTAACATCGCCTGCAATGCTCGGGTAATACCTAACAAAACTTCATCGAGAGTCATGTCATCGAATCTAACGTTTTACAGCTTCGCTTATCGTCATGTTTCATCCATCCTACACGTACCTTATAGCGTATGAAATAACCAACTATTGAATTGGACTTTCTAGTTTTTTTTAACTAATAAGAAATCAACACCTGTTGCAAGACCGTACCCTATTCTCGTGACAAACCCTACGCAGCGTTCATCGACGAAGGATGTCTACGTTAACTTACAATGAACGCAAATCATTTCCAATTCTGAAGAAAATTGCTCCCATTACGATCGACTTATGAATGGGATTCGAAAGCAAAACAATAGGAAAGAAGTTTCGACACGAGCATTTACGTCATACCGGCATTAGCACCGTTACGACATCCTCCCATCTTAGTACAATACTCAAAACTTGCTGTATGGAAAAATAAAAATAGACGATTTTTAAAACACGAGTTTTATCAACTTGTCACCTACAATAAGTAGGTCATCTATTCTCTCCACATACACATCAAAACTCTATATTCAATTGGCAGCCACTGATCGTCAATCAACTAAGGATGATATTAAAACACATCACATGATTTGTCATTTTTTTTTTTTTAATATAAATGTCAAAAAATGATTGACACTGATTATTTCTAACCGGAAGTTAGGTCCATTTTTGGAGTTTATGGCTACTAAGTAGTTGTTACGATTTTTAACACTGGTTAGCGATACTACAGTTGGGGTGCGGTTGATGGGTGCTAAATAGTTGTTATACCTTCATCTCTTGAATGGGAATGTTTTCGGTGGAAGTGGACGAGGACGAGCACAAGGACTTGGAAGGCGAATGGGAACTGATTTTCGAATGGGAACTGCCTCGACTTCCCACCGATCCATGGCCGAGTTTCGAGTTGAGAGAACTGGATTTCGACTCCGACCCAGCTAAAGAGTCTGTACTCACATTCCTAGGCCGAGCAGGGTCTAAATTTAGCAGTTCTAAGCTGCGTCTACGGTCCATGATTTTTATAGATATATATATATTTATATGCCCAAAAAAAAAAAAAACAAGAAATAAGGTGATTTTTTTTTTTTTAAAAATAAATAAATAAAGGAGACTTTCAAACAGACGCCGTCATTCCTCCGAGATGACCTCCTTCTGCTCGTTGTTGAATGACAAATCGGTGTTGGTGATAATGAAATAATGATAATGGTGTTACTAATAATGAGGATAAATAATAAAATTAATTGTGTATATATTTAGTTTTGGAGGAAAGTGTTTCCTGTAGCGAGACACCGGCCTCGAACTTGATTTTAATACCGCTAGCGCCATCGGCCGTTAATATTGGTCAATGTGCCGATACTCTCGATACGATACCGACGTATCGAGTAATTACTAGCATCGATGCTTTGTAATAAAAATTGCTTAAAATTGACAATGAAATTAATTTCAATAATTTAAAAAATTATGAACCAAAACAAATGTAATACACAAATGTCCAAACAAAGTTCGGTTTCTTATGGATAATAAACTTGATATATAATTTAACTAGTTTCGGATTCATTTTAATACCTGTATCGCCATCTCTCACTAACATCACGCGACGGTGAAAATTTATTAAAATAAAAGTGTATTAGTTGCAAGGTTATCTCGACTGAGGGCGCCACAAGGATTGTTTTTACCCAAATTTATTGAAACTAGAACTCGAAACTACACCCCCTTTATTTATTGTATAATTTTTTTGACACCAGATTATCAATGTTTCTCATAAAACGGAAAAATACACAATTCTTACGTTTCTAATCATTTATATTAATAAAAATAGAAACGTTCGTTTAGTACGAAAGGCGGGTGAGATTTAGTATGGCCAATGGAATTTTTCCATAAAACCATGTATCTGTCCAATATGCTAATGTATGAAATAATATAGGCAACTAACGAAAATGAACAAAAAATTCGCTATTATGCGATTTTGAGACTCCGTTTCCGTTCAGATGACTCAGCTTTGGGGCACATCAAACAAAAATAGACGAGATAACAAGACTATCACACTGACCACCGAGTCAACTTTGAACTCCAAAGTTTAGATTAGTGTAAGTTAGGTTAGGTTGGGTTAGTTTTGTTTAGGATCACGTGTTAGCAAATACTTTCTTTTATTTACGCCAGTAGAGACCGGTCTTCCAACACAAGTATGTAGTTTTTTTTACGCAGAAATCTCGTTGAGTCCTATATTGAAGCTGATGTTCAAAATCGCATAATAGTGAATTTGTTTCATTTGCGCCAGTAGGGATGCGTCTATTGGTGAATACATCGTCATATTTATAATAGGCAGATAGGTTTTATGCACAAAGTCCATACTAAACTTTATCCCGAAGGACTTCCCAACAGACTGAACAGAGGGCTGGCTGTCACGGGATCAACTAGCTCCTGCACTCCGAAAAATGTCGGATGAGCGGTATTGCCGAAAAATCGCACGGAAAAATTATTTAGAAAATAACGCACGGTTTTTGATTGTTTTGGTACGCAGTCCTCTTGTCTCCATCTCGTGCTATAAGACTTCTCGGTTCCCAACGATAGGGTCGCGACACAACTTTCAGTCGCTAAAGATTTTTGATAAAAATTCCCATTCAGCATTTTTTTAAGAATAAAACCCGAGAAAATGTAGACTTGACGCTACTTTCACGTTATGTCGGGTTTTCTATTTTCCAGATTTTTGTCTCTCCAAATTGTCCTTTAATGACGTTATTGAGAGAATAGATTTGAAGTATATTAAAAAGGCTAAAAAATCAGCCACTTATTATTATTAGCCGTTGGAAAATCAACGAATGCTCTTTGAAATTTAAATGTAAACCACAATACAGAGATAGCGCGAGAATTTTATGTCAATTCAAAAATAATATTCATTGTTGCCTTTATTGTTCAAATTATTATTATTAAATTACTCATCAACCAATCAGCAATCGAAAACAGATAACACGCTTAGGTTTTATTTAGATCATAGGTGGAGCTAGGTGTTATGTTGGAAAGCCTTCAAAAGGTGTAGCAACAGAATGCGCTGTGCTCAGCAGGAAAGCACTACGAAGCTGTAGCTATTCGCTGTGTTATACAGGAAAGCTTGAAAAAAAGGTTCTTTCATCGACACAAACACTATCTGATGTCACCAAAGGCACGTTACACCTCACAATAGCCTGGAACCAATTACCTTCCCGCGTAAAAAAGTTATCACTATCCACTTATTATAGTACCATTGCAAAACTAATCAATAACTACACGAATTATATATAACCTTGGATGATTTTATACCTGTTGCCTTTTAACTAAGATGAAATTTTTTCATATGTTTTCATTTTAATGTTGAAATTCCTACTAATATTAGGTATATTTTTTTTCGTTATTGTGAAGTGAATCCATGGCTCCATATTTATTAAAAAAAGAAAAATAATGCGCATGCACATTGACGCTTCGAATGACGTTTTTATAGCCGCTGATCAACGGTTGACACCATGCGGAGGTGGAGGCGACACCGTACTGAACGACACCAAAATGCCTAAAAAAATAATAACTGTAACAGCTACGTCTGTGTGGATCACTGCGTTGACTATTTCAAAATTGTTACCAACTATATATATATATATATATATCTTTTAGAAAATAAATATACAGTAATCACCGAAAAAATTATTTTGTACTGGTTATTAGACAACAATTGTAGGAATTATAAAACGGACATTTTCCCGACTGACAAAAAAAAATAACATTTCAAACTTTTTATTTAGTTAGTGTAGCTTTGTCACGGCGTCTTCTTGAAAGTGTTACGTAAGTGTACTTGATTGGTTCACTCGTTTCTCTAGGAAAGCAATGAATCAATAATAATAATATTCAATCCTGCCGTATTACTAGTATGATTGTCAGATAGATGCGCTTAAATTCACACGTCAGTATTTTTATGACGAGTAACTACCCAATTCACTCCAACACTCTTCCATCGACGAGTGAAGTAATGTCCACAACTGGCAATTAAGGAACTAAGGGTCCCCCCTCCCTCTTTGATCTCATTTCTCCGGATCCTTCGCGTCGGTCGTCATGAAAACCGGACACTCGAATGACACGATGAATAGGCTCTTGTAGGTTTTTAATTCAGTTAACCCTTTACCATTAAAAGCTCATTAAAACTGGTCTCGCGAGTGCGTTTGGTGTTGGTCGAGATAGACCGACGAGAAGTCCAATCGGTTTAAGATGATCGTACACCAGTGGTGGGGGATTGTACTATTATGTGGTCTCGTCTTTATTTTTCCACGAGACAGTTTTATAATTACATGGCTCGAGGCGTTCATTGATTTTCTGTCCCCCTTTGTTCACTACCCAATGCCGCTTCTTGTAAACAGGGCAAATGAATCTTTTCTGCTTTTCCACACTTTTCTTAGCAACCGACCGAGAGACGAGTAACCCAATATCAACCAATTTCCAAAAATAAATAGTAAACGAAACAAAATGCATTCATCGCCAATTTTAAACACGCTTCTGAAAACGAATACGAATAGTCTTCGAAAACCATTTTTGTTTTTAAAAATAAAAAACGAGTTTCATCTGTCACTGCATCTGTAACGCGAACGCCACGTGAATTTGAACTCAATGATCCATTCGTCACGCAGAAGACACGCGTTACTATCGTTGAACACCGTACGTACTGATACGTTATCCAGCACGTGACCATGGTTGAATACGCGTGTTGATGTATCATCCAGCGCGTAGCCATGCCAGATCGTTAACACGTGGCCATTGTTGAAATACGTGTTGATACATCCTACAGCACGTGACCACGCGAAGCATCACCGTGACAGACGCAACGACGGAATTGCTTAAATCATCGAATCTTGAATCGCGATTATTACCTAATCAACTTTTCGATTAAAATAATATCACGTGCAAGACGAAAATCAAGCATAATTTGGTTGAACAAGACAATAACGTTTGGTTGAACGTTAATTTATGAATTAACTTTTTGGAAAGTTAATTCATAAATTAACTTTCCAAAAAAAAGTTAATTTATGATATACAAAATTGACGTTAAACAGAGATACTGTACTCTATTTGAAACGTATTCCCGTGAAATAGACACAGGGTGTCCAAAAAAATATTTTTACAACTTCAATACGACATGAATAAAAGTTGAAAGATATTTTTTTTTGGGTTGAGATATTAAAAGATACATTTGAGATGTCATCGTCTTAGCCTAACGATGAGGTGTCAGACAATCATGCTGTGTCTACATACAGTGCAAAGATTTAATAACAAGAATCCATTAAGGCAGATCGTCATTGTCACTCAACATTTTTACTAAGACCATAACAAACGATTAACCCCAATGATACGTGCCTAAAAAGTACATTAAACTTTCAAATACACCTCGTAAACGACCCACGTTCTCAAATTAATGATTTAAACCATCAGAATATAAAACGAGGAAATCATTAATAAAAATATAAAACGTCTTTCCATCTTAGAAAATCCAATTAGTGAAAAAAACTAATTAGTGTTTTTGTCAATTTAAACAGCACTCGTTTTTCTTTAATTATCTACCCCCTCCCCCCTCAAACAAAAAACTTGTCAATCCTCAGTGACCCCTAGTTAAAACAACTAGTTAACGGAATAATTTGATGAAAAGGCTATAAACAGAAACTAAAGGCTATAATTATCGTTCGTTGTATGACGTCATCATCAATTTTGGCACTTATCCGAAGTGGAAATTTTTAACCATCATCGTGCAACACTATTGATTATTCCTTTGAAAAATTAACTTCGAAAAGCTATGTAGATATTTGCAACGAATTTCACCAATCATCGGATTACATGGAAATTAAAGACGAACCTGGAGACATCAAATTTACCGAAAAAATCTATAAAGTAGTTCACTAATTCAAACTTTTGTGCGAATAAAATAATATATATTATAAATAATCAGATTAAAAATAAATCTACAAAAAAAAAAAATAATAAATGAAATAAAAAGATTGCAAAGAGAAGACGCCTAATTGGAAGAGGTCTCTAGAGAGAGGACATTAGCGAATCGTTTCTTTTGAGTTGAAAACCTTTCCGGAAACAAATCAATACATGTTTTATATTATTATTATAATTACTGCATTTCCAAGCTATAGTCTAAATCTGTTTTAAATTATTATTATAATAGTTAATAATAATAATAAAATAAATGACAGGCTGTCCGAAAATAGTTTATACCAATTCTAAATGAGTGAAAGGTTTAAAGAATAATTTTTGGACCCCCTGAGAATGTTCACATTTTAACTGAATATTAATTTTCAACTCGCTGTGAAGCTGTGTTTTGTGTCCAACGAAATCCGGTTCTAAGTTGAACTCTTTCGAGAAAAGCGAAAAAAAAGTATGTTGTCAACTTTGAAGCTTCAAAAAAGACAATGTTAGTAGACACTTATTTCAAGTACAATATAATGATATTCCTTTATAGTTATTACTGTAAGTCATAATATACTTATATCCCCTTATACTTAAAAAAAAATACAACAATTCTAATTATTGATACGTGAAAACAGCTTACAAATCGTCTCCGCCTAACAGAAAACAGGTGTTTGTAAACTGTCATTACAACTTGCCTTCATTGACCATCGAACTTGTCAATGTCATTTTCGGACATCCTAATTTTTTTCTTTTTATTTATTTAAGCAGTTATGCGGTCTAAAGAACCAGAATACCAATAAAGAGAAGAAAAAAATTAAACATACACAGGTTGAAAAATATTATTAACTAGGTGCAAAACAGGCTGAAATCAAATTTATTATAGGCATGAATGATCGGAATGTTATCCAAATGAAACCTAAACCTTCCAATAGTGAACATAACCAATTAAGTGGAACAAATTCTAATATCGTATTGTATAAAATAAAAAACAAACTCAGACGACAGTAGTTTAAAAAGAAAATCCTCCAGTCCAATCTCTTAGAAATCGTCTTCCCATTGAAAGTTCCACGAAATCCCCTCCCCTTCGTGAGAAACCTCCTCGTTCATTGATCAACTCCCCCTTACACCCCTAACCAAGATGGCTGCGCTATCCCCCCATTGAAGGCTGTCATCATCAGCATCCTGTCACCATAGCAACGGGTTTGCAGACCTCTAGTGGTGGGAGTCGAGTCTCATTTCTGCTCTGCGCACACCGCGGTGAAGTACACTCCTAGTAGTAACCATTCATTCCAACCAACCAACCTATCGTCTGCGAACAAGGTTTTTGGGGGATACGGAATTACAATCGACAGGAAGTGAAGACACAAAAAAGCAAAAACAAAAAGAGGACGAGAAGAAGAAGAAGAAGAAGAACAAAGTGTTAATATTACTGACGCTATGCAACGTACGTCTCCTGCGACAACGGCAGCTCCACTCCTCGAGCCGTCACGTAACGTTTCGTTCCTCCAAACACTGCCATTACTTCCTCTGCAAAACACACTTTCACCTCGAGGTAGTGCTGCCAATTTGGCAAAGCTTCCTTAGTACTGACAAAATATATATATCTATCTATATAGCATAATAATAATCATTCATTCATTCATTCATTCATTCGTTCGTACGATAACTCCCCCACCCACCCACCTATAAAAAAACCTCTCACATCACAACCTTTTTCATAATATACCTATACTCGCTCTCTAGACTCATTTTCCTCGTTAGAACATATTTTCCAAAAAATATATATAAGTAGAAACTTTGAATTTCACACTATGTTTCGGTCTAGCTTTGAAACACTAAAATTGATATCTGAAATCCCGATGACGTGTTTTACTAGTTGGTTTTTTTTTATACGGAAGCTGGTAGAGTTGAGATGTTGTATTTCTTACATCTATATATGGGGTGTCGGAAAATCATCTTTGCAACGTTAATACTAAATGAACGAAAGTTGTACTAATTATTTTTGAACATCCTATACATATTAAATAACGGTCTTTTTGTTTTAATACAAAAAAGTTAGAACATTTTAGTGTTTCGAAGATAGGTCTATAGTTCAAATGTTCGAAAAACATCTTTACAGTTTCAGTACTAAACAAATGAAAAGTTGTAAAGATATTTTTCAGGCATGATATAGATTTTAAAATCCATTTGACACGATTGTATATTGCGTTTCAGTCTAACCTCATAACACGTCGTGTAACACTGTATTGAATAATAATAATAATAATCTCTGGTTCAAAACTTGAACCAATTTTCAATTCAATATACTCCATAGTTTGTTAATTGATGACCCTAAATGTAGTGTATAAAATATACTAAGTGTCAGTCTATCCAACTCTGTCATAGTCTGAAATGATTGCTTTTATAGATTGACAATAACATTTAAAACTTCGTTACATTTTCATTTTTAATATAAAATTTATAATATAATGTTCAATCGACGTTTTCAATGAAGGGTTGAAAGTAGACCGAGGTTAGACAAAGTAGTAGTTTAGTTTCATTAACATTTTGTCGACGTTTAACCACTCTTTAACTATATATTCAATTCTATTTCAATCCAAACATGTTACTTTTCAACATTCCAAAATGTGTTATACACATGTCAGTTGTTTTTTTTATGTACACACATTTTCAAGTTCTTGTTTCGCTCCTTATGTTGACATCTTTGCCTCTTTCGTCACAAAAAAACGCTTCAAACACATTTTTCTCATTCGAGTTTTGTCACCCATTTTTCAAAATGTTAAAAACATACATACACAAAATTTAATAATATATATATAAATAAAAACTGATTCTCTTCATTACCCGAGTGAACCTTGGCAAAACATTTAGCCTCGAGCTAATTCGCGATGAAAAATTCCAGCACCTATCGAGGCTACCTACAAATGACGTCATTTTTTTTTAAAATCGAATTCCGATACTATCGATATACCAGTTTGTTTGTTTTCTTTTCAAGTTAAACTTTTTTACTAAAACCGCTATCGTTGACACATTACTAATCATTAAAAATGTTAGTGGCGTCACGAACTAACAACCAACAATAACTCCTCCTCCCATTTCATTCATTCAGCTCGAGGCAAAGAAAAATCCCTCCCAGTTATCTAAAAATCAATCAATTAAATAAAGAAAACAATCAACTACATACATCATCCCCAATACAAATACACAATAACAAACATTATAGAAAAAAAATATAAATAGAATCAAAATTAAAATTATGAAAAATAAATTAAACGTTGAAATAGGAACAAAGAATGAAAGATCGGAGCAAAATTAAGCCCCGCCCATCGCATCGATCCAAAACATCGGGGTTAGTGCTCACTGCGTTTCCACAGGAGGCACACACCGCCACCATTCACACGGTTTCCAACAGACAAACAGACAACGACACACACACATAGTTGTGGAGGTCAACAATTGTCATACTAGACACATGTCTCAACAATGTGGACGATCGATGACGAGTTTCACGCCATGAACTCCCGCATTTGCCTACTTCTACTACCATGATCATTCTGGACGATTACGGTACATTACAAAAGATAACTAAACTACTTCACAATTTATAAACAACAGTTCAACTCATACTTATTTTAACCCTTACAATACTATTTTATTTTATATTATTATTATTCTTTTAATTTACTTAAACGTTGATGCATTTCATTTTAATCGCATGTGTGATTTGGCAACCAAATCGCGTGCGATGTGGTTTCAAT
>JAQIWH010007251.1:0-11706 GCA_034695005.1 Cryptops parisi
CTAAGGGTTTTAGTCGGGACCATAAATTTTGTAGTGACTCGTTTTTTTGCTTGCTCAGTCCCTTAACGCTGACAACATGTGCAGCCAAGACTTGAGTGTCGTCGTCCCCAAGAACCAATGCGTGGGTGGATGAAGAGAGATTCCAAAGAGAGGGCGTTGTATTCATCACATGAGGATAATGATGATGATGCTGATGCTAGAGATTCTAAACTTTCTTCTCTTCTTCTTCTTCTTCTTCCTTCTCTGCTATTTCTTATCTTTCAACATTTTCAAGAATAATACCTTGGGCGAAGAAGAAGAAAACAGCGTCGGGAGTCAAAAACCATTTGGTTGGTTGGAATTTCATTTTAACCGGTCGTGAGCGTTGAGTTTAGCAATGAATTATCCACTGAACAATAGATGGTCTACTAATAGACCTGTCATGATTAAGTGTGTACGGAAGATATAAGTGATTTCATACTGTCAAGTTAGTTTGAAACAGAGGAATATAAAAGAAGTATTTTATACAGTATATTAGGATTTTAATTAATGTCGCAAATGGCTAACTAACATTCCGTTAATGAAACGTCAAAATTAACTTTGGTTAAATTTGCTCGGAACAAAACGTATTTACTTAAACATTGATGTACAATGTACGCGTGAGGCTATGTATATGTTAGAGGCAATGTATAGGTTAAAATCTAGGCATTGTTTCGATTTATGCGATATTCGATTTGTACGAATTAAAACTTATGCAATCTTTCGAGTAATTTCGATATTCAATTCATGTGTGTTGAGTATTTCCATTTTTTTATTTTTGAAATTTTTGATTTATTTATTTATATATACGATTTTTTTACATTGAACTTATGCGGTTTTTGATTTATGCAAAGGATTTATGCGGTTCTCGTTTTATGCGTTTTTGGTACATTGGACTAGATTCTCATAAACGACTGTAAATGGCATGGCAGTATACGTTCAATTTCTAGTTCACTCACTCACTCACAAATAAAGCTAATTTTAAGCTAAAGAGTATAAAAAGGTGTTTTCGGTTGATTGAGTGCATTTCGTTAGCAAGTTTAGAGTGTTACTTTTGCGTTAAAAATTCCTATTGGGCTAGGAATGAAGCGAATAACAATGGCGAAGAACAAGTTGAGCGAGTGAGATCAGGAACGCGTAACGTCTATTAAGGGCTAAAAACTTTTTTGAACAAGTAGAAGATGATGATGATGATGAAAAAGACGAAGAAACGAGTAATGCAATTAGAGAAAGAAGAACAAGAAGGTAAAAGTCCTTTTGCTCGTGGTCGTCATAAAGATGGCGCCAGCTAGATGATGGGTGCGATCACTTATCAACGTTTTTGGTTCGTTTCCAAAACATCTGCAGGTTGTCGTCGATGTCTGACAGGTTGCCTTTTCTTGCCAAAGAATCTGACCCATCTATTTCTTCGTCAACCACATTCCGTGAAGGAACCCCCCTTTAGCTCCCTTCTAGACACTTTGCCAAAAAGTCCAGTCTTTTGACTCAACTCCATTACCTTGTCTGGCACACAACTGCTCGTTGACGATCCAAAATACGAAATAAGAAAAATACTCGTTTCGCGAATTTTTATTGCCTATTATGTGGGATTTTGTCAGATTTGTTCCTGGATAATATCCTATTTTTTACTGCATTGCTTAAGTTGTATGGAATTTCTAACTGTTACTCGCACAGTACTAAGATATAGAGGGTAGGCTGTGGTGCAGGTAAATTATATAGGTTTGTGGATGCATTGACGTCATCATTGACTTTTTTTTCTGTATTTTACTGATGTGTAGAATGTGGTAATGTGTACGTGCGTTTGATGGTATTTCTGTATGTGAGTGATATCACTCGACCTTACATACCTATGTTGCGTGCAAGCTTTTGCTACACGAAAATCACGCTATTTTAATGCGATATGTAATCTACACTGACGTTTCAAAAGAGTTAGATTCAAAATTTAAGAAATAAATTATATGTATGTATTAACGTACAATTATAGTAATGAACTATAGGTTTGAGCTATAATATATTAATGGAGTTTATACACTATATAGGGTGGTCGAAAAGTCTTCATCCGATATTATTTTACATTTTATTTCGCTATTATGCGACGAGAGAACGTGTCTCAAATTCTCGTTATATGTGAGAAATTCGTTTTCATGCGACTCTGCGACGTGTATCACAAGTGATGAACGTTTGTGCACCTGTTACGTGTCTGTCACAACGTGTACGCTACGCGTGGCAAAAACGCTGGGTTTTACACTAAATGTTATTTCAAAAATATTTCTACTACGAGATTTTCGATATGTGCGTGGGTTGGCAGAACGTAATACTCTCATAGATCGACGAACTACCTGTACGTATATAACGTATCTTTTATGTGTGTGAAACACTAGATACATAATAACCTTTCAAGGTCTTTGTAAATTCTTTTGTTGCATAACTACCATGTTTAAATACACGCTAGATAAGATTGTGATGAACTGAATGTTGAAAAGATAAGCATTTTTTGCAGTTTATAACGGCTCTTACTGTAAATATTATTATATTAACACGTTATTTAAAAGATACAAGTTGCTTTCTCTATCTGTCTGTGGAAAAGTGTTTCCATGATAACAATTAAATAAACACACTTAGCACACAAGAAAAACCATAACAACGTGAGTTAATTACAAAGACAACAATATATTCACGTGCTATAGCACTGGGGTTACCTACTAGTAAACGCTTCGAAATCCACGGGGTTTACCATAACAACGTGAATGAAAACAATGAACAAATTTACGAGTTCATTAAGAACGTGATTGTAATTTTGAAACGATGAAATGCAATTGTGGAGAACTGCTCACTATACAGGATGTCCACAATGAGATCTAAACATTTGGTACCTCCATTATTTATCAGGCTATATGTGATATTCGATTTATGCGGTTCTCACTTCATGCGATTGTTGGTGCATTGGACTATACAATATATCTATCTAATAAATCGCTTAGAGTATATACGATTCAAGAATGTTTGTGCGTTTCTGGAGTGTACGAGGGTCTTTTCCTCTTCCCCTTTGCTTCACCCCCTATACATGTGGTGAGAAGACTGTTGAAGAAATGATTAGGTCCATTCGCACTCTCACTGGGACACTCCTTTGGCGCAAAACGATAAAGCTAAAAGAAGTAGCTTATCTAATCCAATCCGATTAAGTGTAACGAATATTGCCAAGCAATATGAGTTAAAATAATAAATAACTGTAACGAATACTGCGAAGCAACATAAGTTAAAACATTGAATTGCATAATAATAATAATAATAATAATTCAACTTAGCAGTTATTTTGACGGACTGCATATTAGTATATCATAAACGTCTTTAGATGCCAGTATACGTGCAATTCCCAGCTCACTCACTCACAAAGTCACTCACAAGTGAATCTACTATAAAACATGTAAAAACACATGATTCACATGGATTAAATGTAGTATCCACCCATGTAAAACGAACTACTCCAATTACCGGTACGTCATTGTTATTCAATTCTGCTACACAGCACAAATAATATATTCTGATGAAATCATTAAACGTTAATCTAGGTGGTGTATCAAAATTTTAATCATTAATGTAATAATCATCTCCTGATGTAATCATCGCACCATAATAATACCGTGTTTCATAATTCATAATACCAATTTTTCATCAACATTGTCGTATCTGTCATGGTGCGGCTTATCCAACAGAAAATTACGTATGCATAAAGGGAAGCAAAACTGAGCTGTTAGAAAGTGACACCATGTACATACTACACCACGTGGTTCTAATGGACAATCATCGTAAAACGAATAAATTTTTCCTCTTCGGACGCGTGTTTATGACTGCTATAAATTGTTTCGAGACTTGGCTTATGTATAATTCACATGAAGTTGTTTTTTATTATTATTATTATATTTCTTTTTGGTGGTGCCATCTTATTATTCTACAACTCCCTTTGAAAGAAGTCATTTCTTATTTATTTATTTATTTATTTATTATTATTATTTTTTTTGCTTCCTCGTGAAACTTACGTTTGCATTTGTTTATGAGGTTGAACCTTTCTTTTAGTTTTATATTTTTACATTTTTATATCTTTTTATAGTGTTTTTATTTTCTTACAGTCTAGTTTTTGAATTTTTACTGAACCGGTTTTTTATTTTATTTTTGTTTTGTTTGAAAATATTTAAAGTATAATAAGGGTAAGGTTTTAATTACGTAATAATAATAATAATACTAATAATAAAAAATTCTGAAAAGGGGGGGGGGGGGGCTTTTGCATAAATTCCATACTATGCTATAAAAAAAAATAGGAATGTTAATTCGAAAGTTACGTTTTGCAATTTGTTTATAGGCGAAGATAAATTTGAAGTTGGAGATGTATGAATATATTACGATTGGTTTTAATGGTTTGGCTTGTTGCAATTCTAATATATATCCAAATAAAAAAATTTTTAACGTGAATAAATAAGATATAAATATGATTTTTAATGGTTTAGACATGATGGGTATTATGGAGAGTGCAAAGGTATAAAAAAAAATATTTTACTTATGAGTAATAAAATCATATAATATTGCTTATTGGCTGTTAAAATACACTGTACAGTGTATATGATAAAAAATTTCATATGAGAAAATTTTTAATATGCTATAAATCTTTTCTTATACTATTAATATAAAATGTGCGTTTTTTAGTCTTTTTTACCTGGTAATAGTATCGTTGTCACCGACAGTGTATAAAATCCAGGTATTCTATAGAATGCTTAGCCTCTTTCAGTCAAGTATGAAATAACACTTTGTTCAGGTTAGTTAAGGTTTGTATAGGTAAGTTAACGTGTCCTCTGAAAACAATATTTTGGACTAAATTTTTAGGCCTAGCTGCAAACCTAACCTAAATTCTTGCTTACCAACGTAACTATTGCAATGGTAATTTCATACATTGCCTAAACCAGTCTTGGCATTCTTTAGAATGCCTGGGATTTTGTACATTGTCAGATGTACATTGTCGAGATATATCGTTATTACTGATAAATATCTTAAGAAATATTATAAGAAATATTGTGAGAAATATCGTAGCGATATCGTAAAAAGTGTTGTATTATCTTATCGTAAGAAATATCGTAACAAGTATCGAAACAAATATCGTAAAGAGATATCGTATCATAAGAAATATCGTATCATATTGTGAGCATTATCGTAAGAAGTATCGTAATTGTAAGAAATATTTAAGATAATGTAGTATTTTATGTGTAAGTATAATATCCAGATCCAGGCATTCTATAGCATGCTTAGCCCCTATTGGCAAAGTATGAAATATCATCTTGTATGCTAATCTTAACTATTTAAGCTAGTTAAGATTAGTTTAGATTAGCTAACAACATTTTCTCTTAAAAAACAAAACAAATCAAAAGCCTTTATTTTGGACTAATTTTAAACCTAACCAAAATTTTTGTTTAACGTAACTATACCAATGCTAATTTCATACATTGTCAAAAACCAAACTTGATATCATATCTATAGAATGCCTGGATTTTATATATTTCCTGCAATATATGCAAAGTATAATATTCCGGATATGCGATTAGAGTCCGATTACAAAATTATAGTAAGTAACTCGACATTTGCCGACTTTTAGGAGAGATTTAAGCAACCTCGAGTGCTACAGCACGGGGTTACCTAAAAGCAGTGCACTTTTTCAGCGTGTACGAGAGTAAACGTGGGTATACTCTAACTTTAAATTTTATCGATAGTATATCGGTATTTATCGATATTTGTAGCGACGTTCATCTTGTGTACTACCTAGCATTTGTTTTAGAATAAAAGCACTTCAAGTGCTATTGTGTGCACTTTTGATTGAGTTGTTTTGTTTTTATATATTAATTAAAGACGAAAATTAGTGAAACAGGAAGTGTAACATTTTCTTCTTCCGAGTTTATCATAACTAGGCTATCTATGTATAGATGAGTCCAATGGTCTCGTACCTATTACACTACCAATCTCCCTTTTATCTCAACGAAAAAATGTATACACAAAAAACACGTATCACGATTCTGATCCTATCAGCACTATGTTTAAATTAGATTAGAAAGGAATTTTTGGTAAATAATACCGCGACTTGTACTTAAATAGCATTTGTAGGTTACTTTTCTTTTACATCATGAAGAATGCGAAAACACTTCCAAAAAGTGTTTGATTATTAAAAAAAAACAAAAAAAAAACGAAAGAAAATTACAAAAAACATCAATCAAATTCATTTTAATGAAATTTGTAATTTAAAAAAAAAAATTGAAATCAAGTTTTTTAATTGCAAATATTTTTGTTATATAATCCGCATTAGAACCAAATTTCGTCGCAGAATTTTATTTCGTGGAAATTGTTGTTTTTTATTTATGTATATAATAGGTTATAAAATTGTATATGTTTCTCGTGGTATACAAGGTGTAGGTGTGTATATAATGTTATACAATACCTAGCTTATTTTGGTAAAGTATGAAATTGGAATACAGTAGTTACATTATGGAAGAGTTTAGGTTTGGTTTAGATTTAGGCCTAAATTTAGGAATATGTTTTTTTTTATAGAAAATGTTGTAAACTAAACAGTTCTATGCAAGAGGTTATTTCATACTTTGCCAAAAAAAACAGTTAGAGGTATTCTATAGAATGTCTGCATTCTATACATTGCCGGTAACATATTACTCGTACATTACTGTATATATTTGGCATTTACCATTTATTATAATAAACTAATGTGACTTCAGATTAAACAAGAAGATCGATTAAAATTGCTTTTTAAGAACACGCTTTATAGTTTTGCTTTATGCGATTTTTAAGTTATTCGATTTATGCGAGTTTTGAAAAATTCTATTTTCGAGTATCTACAATTTTTTATTCGATTTCTGCAATTTTTGTTACATTAAACTTATGCGGATTACGATTTTTTTTTTTTGCGGTTTTCACGGTTCCTACGATTTTTTTGCGGTTCGAGTTATTCGATATTCGGTTTATGCGAGTTTTAAAAAAAATTTCATTTTCGAGTTCTGCTATTTTTTTTTATTCGATTTGTGCGAGTTTTGGTCCATTGGATTATACAACGAGTTTTGAAAATTTCTATTTTCGATTCGATTTGTGCTGTTTTTGTCACATTGAACTTACGCGGTTTTCAATTTATGCGGTTCTCACTTTAAGCGATTTTTAGTCCATTGGATTATACAGCAAAAGATATCTGTATATACGTTCAATTTCCAGCACACTCATTCACAAAGTTTAACTCACACGTGAAGCTATTTTATTTTATAATACAAATCGTATAAAAATATATTATATAATCAATCATTAAAAATCAAAATGAAATTTTTTTTTTAACTTTTTAGTTAATAATTTATTTTTTTTATGATTAATGAAAAGTAAGGTGGTTCATTTAAATGGTTCCGCATTCACTTTCGCTAATATTTTGAAATTTTTCGGAATTTTTCACGTCTAGTTGTGTACATAGTTCATTGAGTAACAACCTTGCAAGGACAGGTTTGGAGGTGGAAAAAGAAATTCCAAGTATAGTCACGAATTATCACGGTATTCATCATTGGCAGGAAACGTGTTTACTAGTACTCAATCAATTTCGTTATACAGGGGTGTAGCACTTTTTTTCACTATATGCCTACCGGAGGTGGGACGTTTATAATGTTGTTGTATTTTTTAATATGAAAATGTTGTTGTTGGTTAATGAGATTCGTGACTCGGTGCAGGTCGCATGATTAAGAGCAATTCTTTAGTGGGTGATGTGGAAGATTGTGAAAAGAAAAATGGTGTATGGTAATAATAAGAAAAAGTTGTTTTATATGAAAGAAAAAGGAATTATGGGAAGATGGAATTGGTGCATTTGCTTCTTATTAGGGTTTTTTTCATCATATGTGGTGAATATAAAGTTGTTTTGATGGTGTGAGAAATTCTTCATTTAACGAAGTTGATTGAGTTGTAAAAATAAGTTTTGTTGATGAGAATGAAAATTGGTGAAAATTATTTATTTTATTTTTTATTTTATAATTCAAATTTTTTAATTTTATTTATGTATATGTGTTAACGGCAATGTATAGTAAAACCATGCATTCGCCTAGCCTCTTTTGGCAAAGTATGAAATTAGCATTAGAATAGTTACGTTATGCAAAAGTTTTGGTTGAGTTAGGTCTAAATTTAGGATTGATCTTTTTTCTCGAGAGAGAGAGAGAGAAAACGTTGTTAACTAATCTAAACAGTTCTATACAAAGGTGTTATTTCATACTTTGCCAAAAGAGGCTTTGTGAAAATGCTTTGAATTAGATATTTAAGACCAATTATTATATAAGTCCTTCATCAAAAATCACATTAGTCCAATGTAAAAAAAAATTGCATAAATCAAAAATGGAATATTAACTCAAAACTCGCATAAATCAAATATCGAAGTACTCAACGATCGAATAAATTTAAATTCGCATAAGTCGAAATTCGCATTAATCAAAATTTCTCATAAATCGAAACATGCGGAAATTCAAAAATTGAATTATTCGAAACACGCATAAATTGAATTAGCGAATCGTTTCAAGATTGCATGAATTATTATAAATTCGTACAAACCGGAAAGACAGAGAAAATAGAAAATTCGATTTATTTTCGCATTACGTATGCACATATTCATCCGTATATGACGGTATATAAAGAGTATGTTTAAAAAGCATTTTTAAAGTGCTTGTTTTCAAAGATATGTTTATTTTAATTCGAGCCAGTGTTGTATTAATAGTTTTATCATTAAAATTAGAGTTGTTTGTTAATGCCTAAGAGATAGGTGGACTTCCGCCAGTTGATAGTCTTCAAACAACACTCGTCTTATTTTCACTAAATTTAGACCTCATACTTGACTGAACAGTTATTTTCTTTTCTTTCTATTCATTGCGAGTTGGTTGACTTTCACGTATACGTCGTCGATGAAAAAGAAAAAGAAAATAACGTTTTCCACCAACTGCACACATCGTTCAGATTCCTTAAACGACGAATGGGTTTGAGAAATAGAGCTGTAAAAAAAAATTAAATTCTCATAGTAAAGTTGTACTACTACTATTATAGTAAGTAGTAAGGATCTTTTTTTTTTTGGGTAAATCTTTGGCCCTGGCCTTGTGCCCGCGAAGAAGGAGACGACGAAAAGTAGCGCCAATGTCTTGCCCATCTATCAAACCGACTTGGAGAGTTGACAGAATGTTGCCAATAGCGAAGAGAAAAATAAGAAAGGACAACTTTAAAAGAAAAACAACTGTCATTCTAGAGATGCTGAAATAAGTGACGAAAGTGAAAGTTTATAGAGTTAAAAGTGGAGTCTTTCTCCAATAACCTAAAATTGTTGGTCACTTGTTACAGTGGTTGAAAACACTAGTGACTTTTGTCAAGATGAAATGATTTTAATTTGTGTTATTATGGTAATAGAAATTGGTAAGATCGTTAATCGAATATAGGGAATGTACGTTAAAAGATTACGTAGTTGAAGTATCGTTCATTATAACCGCTAGTTTCATAGTTTATCGTTATGTATTATATATAAATAAAATTATTATTAATATTTATTTATTTAATGGATTTCGACTTGAAGTGGTCAAAAAACAAAAACAAAATACAGAACAGTATAATAATATTATGCAGAACGGTGTAATATCTGAAGAACTAAAATTCTTGTGTGACGGATGTGACGTCAGTATCGATGTTAAACTACATTTATTTTATTTTATTTTTGAATTCAACGATCAACTTGTGATCAAATACATACATTGGTGTATCACATATGTTAAAGTGGTAATAAATCAGCTGAATGTAAAAAAGAGGTAAAAAATAGATATAATCGATATAAACATCGATATCAATCGCCCAAAGAAAATTTTCATTGAGTTTAGTACCAAGTACTTTTTTTATCATACCTAACCTAACCATCGCTTGTAATGACATAAAAAAATAATCTAAAATACTAGTAGTATAATATCGTTAACGGAAATATATCGTTATTTTTTTTAATCGAAATATCGTTAATGTAAACATCGTTATTTTTTTTTTTCATTCACTGGAAAACATCGCTGAATCGAAATATCTCGAGATTTGAAACATGGTTGATCCGAAATATCGTCATTTGAAACATGTCGAAATATCATCGTTTCGAAATATATCGTTAATCGAACAACCCTTAATAATAATTTTGCTGTTTTTTTCTTATATTACTTCAATTTGATGATCGTTTAATGAAAAAACAAAATATCGTCAAAACCGAAGAACTGTGGAATCAGGTTATTATGATCACTTTGAGACTTTTCTATTCTTATGAGACTTTTCTGTATTTCCAACTTAAAGAAATTATACAATTAATTCAAAATGATTCTCATCCTTTACATCATTATTCAACATATTATAACAACAGCGATGATAATAGGCGAACTGAAACCTCTTTTAAATTTCAGTATGGTCCAGATACCCCATATTCTCTTTATAACAAGTATCCTTACAACATATTTAACAAATGGAATTCTTTGCCTATAAGGATAAGGAAACTAACATCTTGTACTTTGGAAAAAAAAATTGTATCAAAATTCAATAAGTGCTTGTTCCAACATATTAATCTCATTGACTAGTTTTTGTTGTTTTGTTGTTATTTTCGATTGCTCTGATCGTTTTATAAATAAATAAAAAAAAAATAAAAAATGCTTCAAAGCACTGGGCTTCATCCTCAACAAGTTTGCAATGAAGCCCAGTGCTTCGAAATATGTTCAGTTTCATAGGTTTTTTATAAAAAAAAATTATTGTTTATTATTTTATTTTATTTAAAAATCACGCATCCCATGGGGATAAATACATAATGATAACAGTTTTAATGTTTTTCTTGAAGGATATGACAAAAAAGCTTGCGCTTATAATGAATACATGTTTTATAACACTTAGACGTTGCAAGTAAAGGGAATCTTCCGAACAGCAAGAGGAAGTGAATTCCAACTTTTAATAGTAGAATATGGGTATCGGTTAAACATATGTTTATTGGTTTGTGAAGGGGTAGAAAAACATTATCTATGTTAGCTACGAGTCACTATCATAAACCAGTGTTTTAAGGAAACGAAGAGGATGGAGTTGGTCCTGGAAAAAACGACCAAATTCAATCAACCTATGGTATAAGTATAGGATAAGGCATGAAAAACTTAAAAGGGAACGGGTACAAAGAAATATCAAATAAATAGCATTAAATAAACATAAATTTCAATAAATAACAAATATCACAAAAAAACCTTTTTTTTAAAAAAAAAAATTCTAAATTTCATTATTCATTCAATTTTGCCAACAAAAAAAAAACCCTCAAGTACAACACTTTTTTCACGAAAATGTGCAAACTTGAAAAACCTTTTTTCAATACACTAAAATTGTTTTTTCACAACCAAAATTATTTCATGTTATGGCGTTCCATATATGTGTGCGGCTTGTTCACCAAAAACTTATTAGAACGATGGTATTTATCGCTAGCCGTAAATGACTGCAAAACGTCTTTCAGAAAAGTCGTTTGGAAGAACAATATCGTACCGGAAATGGTAACATACATTTTTTTTTCGGCTCTGCATTTCGGTTTTTTTTTTATTTTTCTTCTAACCAGAGAAAGTTTTTGGAGTCGTGTTAATTTTATTGTGACTTAAGTTGAAA